>JAULCE010203968.1:0-11379 GCA_032359355.1 Macoma nasuta | reverse complement strand
CGAAATCGAGGAGAGACATTTTTGATAAGTTTGAATTAACCTAAGTTCGAATTTAATTTAAGCATAATGTTCCATGCATTATTTGTTACAATGATTTTTCTTACATGCCTAACAGTGATTTATAGGGAATTCTCAGTGAAAGAAAACCTTATCTTTTCACTGCTGGCATTAAAATTGTGACTTTTCAGCATTGGAGTTTAAATTTTGGTTTTAAGATAAAAATTTAAACAAACACACACTGTTTTGACTCATTTGCTTGTTTTATTTACTGACATTTTGTTTTACTTTGCCATATCTAGTGTCACGGTCAAACGTTTTGACTTTTTTTTTACCTTGTCACTTTTTATACTTATCTATAACTGACTAAAAATTCAAGAAGGTGCATGTAAGAAATATAATACTTGTATGTTACAGTGTAAGAATAAATTTTGTTTCACTCGTGAGAAGCAAAGGTGGTGATCTCACTCGTGGTTTTGTGGTTTCGCCACATGAGTGAACAAAATGTTCTGACATATATCTTGACCAAGGTGTTTTTGCAGCTTTTGGATGTCCCAGGATAGAGTTTCTAAGTGAGGCTTGGATCTTGGTTGAAGGTAGATGGGCATAGACATTCGAGAGGCATGGTAACACAACAGATCTAGCAAGTCAGTATCATCACCAACTAGGACCGTGTGACTTGTGAAGGAGCATCTTACAGCTGTAAGGACAATTAGTAGATCAGCATCACCAATGACAATAGCTGCTTATATTCCTGTTTTGTTCATCTTCTCTGATAATAGTTTTATGAACTCTTGTTTGTTTTTAGTATTTGCTAGAAATGTCTTCTTTTTGCCACGGAACTAGCCCTGCATTTCTTCTGCCATGTGTATTGTCCTTTGTATTAGGCCCTCCTTCATATCCATCAAAGACAACAGTTGACTTGTTGAATTTTGATTCAACAAAGTGGATGTATGATTCACAAATACTCCCTTATGATTGGCCACATTCCCATGGTAACCACTGTAACAACATTCCACCATCTATGACATGACACTGATCTTCACCTGGCATTGACATTGAACATCGTAAGCCTGGATTGTCCTTTGTTTTCATAGCTTTCGCCAGTGAAGGTTTATCAGCCACCCTCATTAGTCGCGGTGTTTCAAAAAGAGCAGGTGGGTGGGTGCACAACTCAAAAGAGAATAACTGTGGAAGCTGGGTCTCTTCTGTACTTCTCTTTGCTGCACTAACCAATCTCTGGAATAGTAACTGTGGATCCAGTTTCACTGTCTCGCCATCTACTTTGATTCCAGCCTTGTCGTTCATTTGCGTCACTGTATCTTTCTTTCTGAAAATGAACTCCTTAACTGTTTTACCAGCCATCTTTGAAACTATCTTTTCTCCAATCTCTCTTGCTTGATATACATCGCTAGTTTGTGACACTACTCCACTCGTGATACTCTTCAAATCTGCTTCTGTTTTGAACGGATTTCTTTCACATAGGTACTCTATGATAATTTCGGTATCACTTCTGTCTCGTTTTTGAGTGGCTGTATGTGTTTCTTTGTGATGTTCACTAGTGGTGTACATTGTACCACAGAAGGTTTGCATAGCTTCATTTATATCTGATGTTACTGGTCGTGAAAGAATCCATATGGCTCGTTGGACATCAGTCATGCCCCGACCTCTTGTCAAACCACCAACACTTTTTAAACTCCTCATCAGCATCTGCTCAATCACTAAATCTGTGGACAGTCCTGCCCAATACCTATTGCTCCTCCTAACCACATGGTAGCCATTTATGAATTTATCATATACCTCTGGATTTGTTTGTGGTAGTTTTTGCATGTTAGACAAGTATAGATAGGCAGATTTTGCATAAAGGTTATGTCCAGCAGCGGCAAAGTATGGCAGCATTCGTTTTAATGCATCAAGGTGCAATTGCCAGTTGCCCATTCGCTCGGCCTTTATAAAAGTTCGCAATAATTCTACCATCTCCATATATTGAAGCCAGAGACGTGCTGTTCTACTGTCTTGTTTAACTTTATCACAGTAAGCATTAATCCTACCTTGTATGTGCTGGATAACTGGTGCTTGGCATGCCGTTTCTATACTGATGCCACCTGTCAGTACACTTTCAAATAGTTGCAGACCACAATGCAAGTCAGTGTCAATAGTATAGTCACCATGAGTCTCTTCAACTAACATTTGAATGTGATCAGGACTATGAATGTTCATCTCAACAGAATCCATTTCCTGTTGAGCTATTTCAGTTTCTTGAATGGTTGTGTTTGTTTTGGCCGAGTCAGAATCGGGCATTTGTGGATTTACTTCAACATCTTTAGCCTGTTTCACATTTTTAAGCTCCTTAACATCAGTCATCTGGCTTCCTATGTCGGTGAGATCTTCAGCTTCAAGTTTCTCTTCATCAATACACTCAACATTTACTCGTTCATCACTTGTGATTTCTACATCAAATACTTCAGAAACAATCAGTGACTGGAGAGCCATATACACCAGACTGTGTCCTCTTATTGCTCTAGATATCGCATTTCCTGACAGCATATGACTCACTGCTTTCTCTGCGTAGATAACTGCAAGTATTTCCTGAAGACCAGAATCGCTCATTATATGACCTAAAGCCCCCAAAAAGCTCATTTCGGTATGAAAACCTCCTAATCTAAGAACTATCTTCCGAAGATTACTTTCAAGAGGTTCGGAAGTTATTATCTGGTAAGCCTTAAACCACAAAGGCTGGTCAAATGTTATGACTGGAGTGACGTTGTATCTCTTTGCATGTTTACTTATCCATGTCAGTGTTGAATAAATACAAGTTTCATCACTTGGGTTAAGATCGATCATGGGCATGAACACAACAGATGACTGACCAGGGTATTCACCAGTGGTGTTAATCATTTGCATTGCACCATTCCAAGATATCCTGTCGTTTTTTAGCAACCAAGTTGCTTTCCAGAGTATATCAATATTGTAGCTCTTGTCTACAGCAATTGAATCACCTAATGGTTCATATACAATGTCTGTGTATTTCTTTGAACTGTAGAAATGGATACTGATTTTGCCAATATCTTCTAAGTCTTTAGCAGTTACTTTCAATCTTGGTATGTCTCTACTTGACTTGATTCCTGGTGTTACAGCTGCCACTATTCCCATACCATGGAAGGTATCTCTCCCATCAATGGTTTGTATATTGTGGTCAACATTGTCGGCAATGTATTGTACAAACTGTCCAGGAATATAACCGGGTATTTCGGTATCGTTTGTTAGTGCAGCACTTTGTTCATATCTTTGTACCTCATTGTAGCTGCAGCACATTCCAAGGTTGTAAAGAGTTTCTATCAGAAACTTGGATCCGAAATGATGGTGTAGCTGAATCCCAAGTCCTAATTGCAAAGGTGCTATTAGTACTCGTGGTCTCGAAGCTTGCATAATAGCTTGTCCGATTGCTGCAATTTTGACATCTGTACTTTTCCCCACACAGACATTTTTAAGCAATAGCTTTAATGAATCTGGTAAGAAATCAATACCTTTTTGTGGGGAAATCATATCAGCTGATCCTGGATAAATTTCCCTACATGCTGAAACTCCCTTGATGTCACTTTTTATAAGTATGGAAGCAACTTCAATTATTTTCATTTTCTCACGTTCCAGATCATCATACTTTGGAAGATTATAGAAGTCATGCAATATTTTTGATGCTTTTCTTCTGAAAGTTACAACATTATCTTTCTTCTGAACCGTTGTAATCATTATTTCATCACCAAAGTACTCTAAGAGTCTTGTTTTCATGTATTTCGATGTGAAACCATCACTTCCATCTAGAAACTCTTTCATCTTTTCGACTAATGTTTGTAATGTTATTTGTTCATCATCATTCTCTTCTAAATATTGAATAACTCTTAAAAATGCATCTTCATGTGTCGTAGTTTTTGTCCGTCCACGAGAAGTACGTCTTTTCTTTGTTCTATATTCTTGAGATGGCTTACCATTACCTACTCTGAAATTTATACTGCATACTTGATGATACACTGCATCTGATGCATGCAAATCACAGGAAAACTCTATTCGAGCAAGAATTTCATTGCCCCAATCATCATTTCTCTCCTTCGCCTTTGATTGAATCTCAGTTTGAAAGTCTTTGGTTCTTACTTGGTAATGCTCTATAAAAGGTTTTTGTCTACATGTTTCCTTTATTGATCTGCCACAAAAAAGGCAGTCTTCCTTAAATGAAAACAGCTCTCCAGATCTCAAGTTTACTTTTACATTTGGTTCACACATCTCTTTACGTTTTGCCAACAAAACATTCGGATTAGTGTACTGTTTTCTGCAGATGGTATGCACCTTCTGACCAGATCTTACAGACAGAGTTTCTTTCCTGTCATCAGCAGCTTTTAAAATTCCTTTCACGCCTTTCTCTCTTAATGATACAGTTTCTTCATTACCTAATAACTGTTTGTTGCACAGCACGCAAACAGTTCCACTGGATGTATCCATTTTCTCTCTGTTGCAATTTTAAAGTATGTGCTTTTTATTCATAAGATACATATAAAATGACAGAGTGCGAATAAAAACACGTGTTGTAGGTCAGTTGGCTAAAACTAACAAACTACAGTAGAAAACCCCGCGCTTTACTCAGAACATGTATAAATTTCAACACGGACACTATAAAAACCTAACGACCCGTGATCATTTAGATTTTGACCATTTTACGAAGAAGCAAGTCTTTCGTGTGCCTTGTGGTCGATTTCTGACTCCTTTGTGCTAAAAAAGTTTAAGAAGACGGTGGTCAGTTAATAATTTTCATTTTAACAACTGTTGACTTTTAAGCGATTTCTACATAGTCATTAGAAAGTCAGGAAATTCAAACCTTGTATAAAAAGCAACACGGACACTACAAAATGACTTTCTGATGAGGGATTTGTGCAGGCCTTATAGTTATATCAATGATTTGGAAAATAAAGTAAAAATACACTGTAGACATATGCATTCCGTATTGCATTACTCTGCTTAGATTCATATCAAGTTACCCCACCCACTTAAAGAGAGCATGTAGACACATATTTATAATAAAAATATCATGGCAAGTTTGTGAACACTAGTCCGTTGAATTATCAAATACATTATTATACTTACATTATATAAATAAGATTAAGTTAAACCACAAAATAGTAACACAATACAAAATTATTGCAGATTTTATGTGAAAATATATATAATTTTCATTTATTTCAGTTATTTGCCGCTTAAATTAACCGCCAACTGACAATAAAATAATATTTCTTCATCAACATTTAACCTCAAGTGCATTAAAATAATTTTTGGCCGATTACGTTTTTAATTGCAGGTACTACAAGAAAATCCCAGAAATTTGCGTTTTCAATTACGGTTTTCACCTTTTCACCCCAAAAATACATATTTTGCAAGCTTAGATTTTTCTAGATTTTTTTTTGGTTATCAGGTACATATTGAAGAACATAAAAACATGAAAATAATTTCTGTATGTTTTTTTTCCTTTATTTGGGTTTTTGGTGCCAGATGACCTCTACTAAATGGAATATACGTGAATTTAGAAGAAATGGTCGGTGTTCTTCTAAAGCCACTAACAATTTATCACTGTGGCAGATACGAGGTTTTCGAAGAACACCGACGATTTACTCGTTTGCTTCAACCGTTGTGTAGCTAAATGGTTTTGATCCAATCCGTATTCAAGTTTAATATTTCCTCCACAGAAGCGCCTTTAAGTGTATCTGTAACGAGTTGCTATTGAAAACATTGTAGGGAATGAAACATTTGCTTGTAACGAGCAAAAGCTTCATTTCCTACAATGATTTCAATACGATTAAAAATTGCATTTTTTGTTTGGACTAGATTTTCATATTTTGCAGCATATTCTTTCCTGGGGCCGTATTCATAAAGCTCCTTAGGAAAATCTCAAACTTAAGTGAACTTTTCAAATGCAGATTTCCAATTTATTTTCAAGTATACTTCAATGAAACTTCGCATGCTTGTGAAAGTTATGTTTTTCACAAGCATGCAAAATTTCATTGAAGTATTGTGGGTATTTAGAGCTTGAAGTTAGGTCACGGTTCCCGGTTCCGATTAGCAAATAATTTATTTTGTTCGAATAAGGAACTGGCATGTGAAGTTAAGTTCCGTTTCCCGGTTCCTTTTTCAAAATCATCGAAAAACACCGAACAACCTAGAATAAGGAACCAGGAACTAGGAACCGGGAGCTAACTTCACGCACATGCTTGCGTATTCATCCGGTTTAACTTTCTATATTCAACTTAAATTTATTGTAATGGACATTTCAAATTAGGCGACTAATGATTTCGGAGATGTCTTGCGTAGCATTAATTATTAAACAACGTTATTTAACAACAAGAAAACAACGCTTAATGAACCTTTAGAATTAAAGGTGATTAATCCTGATGGCGCCAACTTAAGTATTTGTCGTCTGCATCTTCATTCATATCCTTTGAAAGACCGACAATTGTCGTCTGCAATACTTTCGTCTGCACTTTTTGTCGTCTGCTCATATCTAAATATTTATTTAACTTTATTTGGTAAAATCAATACAATCTGAGTGTCAAATAGATTGGAACTTGGTCAGACGCCGAGTTATTTGGCGTCTGATCAATCTCCAAGCTGTTTGCAAATGTTAGTACAATTACGATGTTTTACGTTACAGTCTTCCAAAGGATATATGGTGAACTTAGTGACCGGATGTCAAACAGCTTGGATCCAGATCAGCCGCCGATTCACCTTTGAAAGTAGAGGTTTCAAAACAGATGTGTCTTTGTTTAAAAGATAAACTGCTTATTCGTTAGTCCGGAAAACTAGTTTAATCCGGAAACTTTCTGAGCAACCAACGTATCCGGATTAACGAGTCAATACTGTTTTAGACTCCGCCTTCTATGAATATTAATTTTAAAAAATATGAAATGGTTTTATTAAACTTGTATTGATTTTAACTTTTAATAAACCCCCTTGGGGTAAATAGATTGTGCGTGTACATAGTTCAAAGCTTGATGAGATAGTTACTCTCTTATCTTGGTCTATACAGTTTGCAAAGAACGACATATTCGTTTCCAACGCTTGAAGAATTAACTAGGTATACTTATTGTATCTATCACTGTTAGGGATATTGTTTATGTCAACGCGAAGGATGGGCTAAAGGAAACCTTCCGAAGGATTTATCTTGTCGAGCAACTGACGGGAGATCCTCGCACTATATCCGTTTAACCCACAACCTGTTTAACCCGCTCACCACCATAGGCGACAAGTCAATATTGAAAATCAGTGCAGTCCCAGATCATACGCTGCCTTAAAGGGAAGCGTCTGACCAGGGACTTCACATTTTGCAACAATTTTTGTCCGAATGTTAGGGTTTCGGAATTAATATTTTCTGTTACATGTATGTATTTAGTAGTACCAGTTTCAACCGACACTTTAAATTTGGCGCCAAAAGGGGTTAACCTATCATCGTCGTTTGCTCAAACTCTCGTCTGCTTGTTTTGTTTTGTTCGTCGGTGTTCTTCGAAAACATCGTATCTGCCACTTTGGTCATTTGGTAGTTACGACGTTTTGGATTAGGTCGTCGGTGTTAGTCCAAAAACACGTATGTGCTATTTTGGCCAATTAGTAGAGTGCATATACAAAATTTGGGGAAAAAAACATACAGAATTTATTTTTGTTGATTCCCATTAGGTCATATGTGTATTTTAACATACTAAAAATCTAGAACCGAACTACTTTGCAAAATATATTTTTTTGGGGTAAAACGTTAAAAACTGTCAACCGAATCGTGACTTTTGGGAATTTTCTAATTGCGACTATGAAAATGAATTGAACTTCTCAAAAACAATGGAAATAACAAATATTAGTTTACATTTAAATATGAGACTAGTAATTTTTAACAAAAAAATACAAATGGGCTCATTTTTAGGTAAAAAACATGGAAAAGTTAAATAAAATCGTGAATTTCTGTAATATAATGCATAAATGCATGATTAAATCTAATATACTTTTAAGTTAGTATTAACATCCTAAGTTCTGCCTAATTTCAGTATTATTAACCTTGCAAATGCTTTTATGCCTTATGATTGTCTGTTTTTAAATAAACTTTTCAGTTTTATATATATTTTTGCAGTATAGGACAAGAATAACAAATGTTGAAAACATAAGTTTACATTTAATTAGAATGCGCTTTATCTTATCTTCTCTATATCAACATTACAACAAAATTTTGTTATGACGAATTTGACAGGGGCATTGAAATATATAATGAGGCTTTTTATTATTGCCTGTACAAAAAGTGTAGACCCATAATAGTTTCTGCATCTCTGATGTGGCAACTAATCTAGGTTAACACTGACACTTATCAGTTCATAAATATCTTTGCTTCAACCTTTGGATGCAGTCATCTCTGAAAGTGTTTTCATATTAACATGCGTTTTAAACAATTATTCTCAATAAGAAGTGTATCTTTAATGATCTTTTGATGCCTATTAATTTTGATAGATATAACCAGAGTATAAAGCATTTTTTCATAGTAATACATTCTTACTGACTGTAATAAGAAACCGACCTATTTGTTGTATCAATACTAGATAAAAACGCTTTAAATGATAATACACAGTTGTGTTTATAATTTAATTTTTAACAGTGAATGCAATGGACTTCCTCGATTCAGTCGGACGTGTCTGGCTGGATAGCGTTCTCACAACTAAGTCCTTTACACGTTGAACAGGCTTGGCTACACTCAAATCCAACCTTCCTGCAACTGCACGCCAAAGTCTTGCACCCAGTTTGACATGTGCAGCGCACGACTTTCATAATATGTGATGGAGCCGGTGGCTTGTCTGTTACAACTGGGTATAACTTATTGTCAAGATTTTCCCATCCCCATTCAAAGGGATCTAACATTTGTCCCCCTTTCCACTGCTGTATCTGTAGAAACACCCGTAAGCTGTGGTACTTCGCAGAATCTGATGTTGGGGGAAGTTGTTTAGGTCAATATAAATTGAGGCGTGTGCCACTTTCTCTGCAAATGATGACAGACGCATACTATATAAACTTTGCCCTGCTGTACCTTTGTAGATGCAAATTAATGCTTGTTCTCCTGCAATTACTACAGATTCTTTAGAAACACTATCTGGGGCTTTATTAAAGACATATGCAGCATTGCGAAATGATTCACTTTTTTTCAAACAATTTCAAGCCAACACCCTTTCCAACCCCATACAACTTTGAAGTAGTATCACATCCAAGAACTGCATGAATGAACAAAATGTTCTGACATATATCTTGACCAAGGTGTTTTTGCAGCTTTTTGATGTCCCAGGATACAGTTTCTATGTGAGGCTTGGATCTTGGTTGAAGGTAGATGGGCATAGATATTGGTGAGGCATGGTAACACAGCAGAATTAACAAGTCAGTATCATCACCAACTAGGACCGTGTGACTTGTTAAGGAGCATCTTACAGCTGTAAGGACAATTAGTAGATCAGCATCACCAATGGCATAGGCTGTTTGTATTCCTGTTTTGTTAATCTTCTCTGATAACAGTTTTATGAACTCTAAACACTTGTTTTTATTTTAGTTTTTGCTAGAAATGTCTTCGTTTTGCCACGGAACTTTTTATTGATTCGTTAAATCTTACTTCAATTCCGACTTTCCCTGCATTTCTTCTGCCATGTGTATTGTCCCTTGTATTAGGCCCTCCTTCATATCCATCAAAGACAATGGTGGGCCTGTTGAATTTTGATTCAACAAAGTGGTTGTATGATTCACATATACTCCCGTATGATTGGCCACATTCCCATGGTAACCACTGAAACAAGATTCCACCGTCTGTGACATGACATTGATCTTCACCTGACATTGACATTAAATGTTGTAAGTCTGGATTGTCCTTTGTTTTCATAGCTTTTGCCATTGATGGTTTACCATTAGTCGCGGTGTTTCAAAAAGAGCAGGTGGGTGGGTGCACAGCTCAAAAGACAATAGCTGTGGAAGCTGGGTCTCTTCTGTATTTCTCTTTGCTGCACTAACCAATCTTTGGAATATTAACTGTGGTTCCAGTTTCACTGTCTCGCCATCTACTTTGATTACAGCATTGTCGTTTATTTGCGTCACTGTATCCTTCTTTCAGAAAATGAACTCCTTAACTGTTTAACCAGTCATCTTTGAAATTACTTTCTCTCCAATCTCTCTTACTTCATATACATCGCTAGTTCGTAACACTACACCACTCGTGATACTTTTCAAATCTGCTTCTGTTTTGGGCGGATTTCTTTCACACAGGTAATCTATGATAATGTCGGTATCACTTCTGTCTCGTTTGTGAGTGGCTGTATGTGCTTCTTTGAGTTGTTCACTTGTGACGTACATAACTTGCATAGCTTCAATTATATCTGATGTTACTGGTTGTGGAAGAATCCAGATGGCTCGTTGGACATCAGTCATGCCCCGACCTCTTGTCAAACCACCAACACTTTTTAAAACGCCTCACCAGCATCTGCTCAATCACTAAATCTGTGGAGAATCCTGCTCAGTACCTATCGCTCCTCCTAATCACATGGTAGCCATTCATAAATTTATCATATAACTCTGAATTTGTTTGTGGTAGTTTTTACATGTTAGACAAGTATAGATAGGCAGATGGCAGCATTTGTTTTAATGCATCAATATGCAATTGGAAGTTGCCCATTCGCTTGACCTTTATAAAAGATCGCAATATTTCTACCATCTCCATATATTGAAGCCTGATACGTGCTGTTCTACTGTCCTTTTTATCTTTTTCACAGTAAGCTTTCATCCTACCTTGTATGTGCTGGATAACTGGTGCTTGGTACGCCGTTTCTATACTGATGTCACCTGTCAGTACACTTTCAAATAGTTGTAGACCACAATGTAAGTCAGTTTCAATAGTATTGTCACCATGAGACTCTTAAACTAGCATTTGAATGTGGTCTGGACTATGGATACGTTTCTCAACAGAATCCATTTCCTGTTGAGCTATTTCATCTTTATGAACGGTTGTGTTTGCTTTGACCAAGACAGAATCTGGCATTTGTGATTTTGCTTCAACATCTTTAGCCTGTTTCACATTCTTAAGCTCCTCAACATTAATCTGGCTTCCTATGTCGGTGAGATCTTAAGCTTCAAGATTCTCTCCATCAACACACTCAACATTTACTCGTTCTTCACTTGTGATCTCTACATAAATAACTTCCGAAACAATCAGTGACTGGAGAGCAATATAAACCAGAATGTGCCCCTTATTGCTCTATATATTGCTTTTCCTGACAGCATATGACTCACTGCTTTCTCTGCGTAGATAACTGAAAGTATTTCCTGAAGACCAGAATCGCTCAT
>JAULCE010203857.1:0-11379 GCA_032359355.1 Macoma nasuta | reverse complement strand
CATAACTCTAAAAGCATTTGTACTACAGACTTGAACATCATGGATATATTATTCAGGGTGTGAACTTGTGCACCTGGGTATTTTCATCCAACCACACGGGCCTTGATTTTATGAAAATATGGAATGGAATTTTAAGTTTTTGTCGCATGTAGCTCTGAAACTATTAGTGCTACAATGTTAAAACCTTGGGAATTTTTTAATCAGCATGTAAACTTGTGCACCAGGGTATTTTCATCCAACTGCCAAGAACATTGACAGAGTTATGGGTCTTGATGTTGTGACAAATGGGGATTTTGACAAAGCGGAACTGGGGGCATCCGTGTCCTATGGACACATTTCTAGTTTTCAAAGTATCAAAGAATAAAAACTATTTATTCTTTGATACTTTGAAAAACATCAAACTTAAAAGTAAAAAGCAACAGTGTACAGCATATTATTTTCTTGTAGGACATTTTCTATATATTTCACACCATTTAGGATCACATGTATCCTTGTACTGTTGTGTACCTGTCCAAATCGTGGAACTGTTCTGTTTTCAGATAGCACTATTGACTGCCAAGAGGCCCAAGATGTTGGTCTGGTGAACCAGGAGTCAGCCAGTAAATGTAGTAAGTGTTAGGTAGAGACTAACTCTTTTCTTATGAATATTTATGTAAGACTCCGCCTACTATGAATATTTGGTTATCCATCTTGTAATAATTGCATATAGGAAACAATGGAATTTATTGTCAATAGCAAACAGTGCAAACTGAGATTTATAACATTCTATAAGCAAACGGAGTAGACCCTGGCTTGGCTTTCACTAAACAATTTGAGTCGAGTTCGTGCTCAAACTCAATATTTCAATCCCAGATATTGACTTCCATTTTTTTGCTACTGCACTATATTTATGACTGTCAGTGAAACATGGAATGTTTCACTGGCAGTCAAAATTTTATTGCAGTGGAGATATCCAATGTTGAAATGTTCAGCACAAACTCGAGTCGAGATGCTTATTGAAAGCCAAGCCTGATCAGAGAGTTTTCTGATTTGGTCTATACTGCTTGCAAATGGTGCAAAAAGTTTATGAGGTAAAGGGATAATTTGAACAGAAAAGCTGAGATACACTGCCTGACAAAAGTTTGGAGACACCGTTTGTTCAGTCAGATTTTTCATTAAGATTTAAGTAGGGGAACACAGAATGATTTTACCTATAGATCATAAGATATGATTTGAATGTTTTGTGTGAAACAATATGGATTACAGATCAGTCCACACTATTTGAGGGGCTTGCCTGATCTGGATAAAAACTGTTTTCACAGGCAATTAACATTTAAGAATGTTAGTATGTCTCCCATGTAATGGGGAGACATATTGTTTTTGCTCGAGTTGTCCTATCCGTCTGTCTGTCACAAATTGTGTCCGCTCCATAAATTTTGACTGCTTGAAGGATTTTCAAATAACTCGCCACAAATGTTCACCATATTGAGACGATGTGCAGAGCGCATGTAACAACTAGCTTGGTTCAAGGTCAAGATCACAATTAGAGGTCAAAGGTCATATGACTATATTTCTTATCTTGATTTTGAAATAACTCGCCGCCAATGTGTACCGTATTAAGAAGATGTTCATAGTGCATGTTACAACTAGCTTGGCTCAAGGTCAAGGTCACAATTAAAGGTCAAAGTTAATATGACTATATTTCTATCTGCTCAATATCTCCTGAAGGAGTTTGGAAAAACTTGCCACAAATGTTCACCATATTGCAAGAAAGTGCAGAGCGCATGTTTCAACCAGACTGTTTCAAAGTCAAGGTCACACTTAAGAGATCAAATCTCACATGACTTCGTATTCCTTATGGGAGACATATGTTTTTGTGACAAAACTTTCTAGTTATTTATGGGAAAATCAGTATTTTGTATCGGAATGTTTGGTAGCTACTGGAAATTTGTCCCAAAATCAACAGTATATAATACTGTTCTTAAAAATGTTTATATTAGTCAATCATTTGTAATATTTATGAACAATTTTGCAAAAAAATAAACCGTTAGTGCTGGAAATAAGTATATATACTATTTGCAAATAGTATAGACCTGGATCAGAAAGCTTTTCCTGAAAATCAGTGATAAGAATCTGACTAATCTGTTCTGTTTGTGATAAAAAAAAAGCTTAGTTTTTGGTGGAAGGTTCCTAATGTCAAACAGCTTTTGATATCATGGTGGTTATCGCTGACTTTTATTGACAAATATCACAGACATCAATAATAATTAGAGTGATGCTGTAGGAAATTCAGTCGCAGTTGAAAACAGTGGAGTACCAGATCAGCTGATGTGTCATTGGTATCTTATAAGAGTCAACACTGTTTGACACGTCAGAATCAAGATTATTCAATCCAATACCACAGCAAACAGAGTAAACCCTGGTCAGATTCCCAGTTGGCAACACAATGGCTGGTCTGAGAGTACAATGTTTGCAGTAGCTTATGGTTGGATTTTTAACAGCGTCACTCAGTTCTTCCTTATATTTATAGGTGTAACATCCTGCTTCACACGGGACCAAACAAAGTGCCTGATCAGCCTCTACAAGGAAAATACTGAAAAGTTTGAGGATTCAGCAGTGAAGAAGAAAGTCATTTGGGCGGACATAACAGAGAAACTGAATAACCTCTGCTCAACACAGTTCATGCCAAAACAAGTAGAGGGACGCTGGAAGACAATAACCAGCATGTACAAGAAGCATAAGGATCAGAGCAAAACCAGCGGAAGTGGGAGAAAAGAGTATGAGTATGAAACAGAATTGGATGAAATCATGTTGAAAACCACGACACATGCCCAAAGTTTACAATATCTTCAACTACTACTCCCACCAAGCCGACAGAGGATAAAGACGGCAAGCCTATAGATGAAATAAAGTCTAGTAATGACGAAGAAGATTAAGGTGAGTCACAATTGGCCAAAAGGAAGAAACCTAGCCGCACTGTCTCTGGGAAAGTGTTTGATTTTTTGTCACAACACTCCAAAGAAGAAAGAGAAAGAGAAAACACAAGAATGGAGCAAATGGAAAAAATGCATAAGGAAAAAATGGGTCTTTTTAAAGACTTTTTAGAAGTATTGAAATCCAAGAATAATTAACTCTTTCCCTCATATATCCACCTTTGCAAACAGAGTAGACCCATATGAGGCATCTAGGAGCTGCTTCATCAGGGTCTACTCTGCTTGCTAATGCTTATATAATATTATAGATCTGAGTACACTTCTGAGTACGACACTAAAATTCCTTGTATTATGTGCCAGTGTAAAATTTTATCTCATTAAGTATTTGTATAAGGTGGAGTCTCACATAAATATTCATGAGGGAAAGGCTTAAAGCTGAAAAGCCTGTAACCAGTATTCCAAATAATGGTATGTAACATAAACCTAAGTATTCCTGCTCGACCAAACATTAGAATGGGGGATAGCAGTGAGCTTTAAATTAGCTCCCTTTGCAGATGAATCTACAGGTGACCCGGTCCAAGCACATGCGTTACTCGGTTTTCTTCCCTATAACCGATGTATAACTCTAAATTTTAAACCTTTAATTATTTAAGGAATGGAGAAATTTGTTTTCGTTTTCATGGAGGTATGAAAAAAACTGATCACACACTATGAAACCGCGAAGCATTTTCATAGAATGTGTCACTGTGATCAGGTGTTTTTTCCATACCGCCATGAAAACGAAAAAAAAAATCTCTATTCCTTATATTTTAGCATTAATTTGGCTATTACGGTGAATAATAACACGTAATAGTATTATACAACTTTATTTTCCATAATAAAGCACGTCAAACATTAGTACTACTTTTTATAGGTTTCCAGATCTCCAATAAAGAATTATATAACGCGGACGAATATAAAAGATGATGTAATTTCAAGTTTCTAGAACCCCTTGAAATTAATTTTGTTATGAGGATATGAAATAATATCTCAGCCATTCACAGACAAGCAATAGTGGTGAATACAAAACAAAACTAAATTATAAAAATATGATATGTGTTAATTTTATAGCACTCACTTATTTGTGTTTTAGAAATAGAGGATATTAAATGAGTGTGTGTTTAGTATTGAATTTATTGAACGAGTTGGATAAAATAATATAATTGGCGAGCAAAATATAGTTTTTTCCAACGAGTTCAATAAATGCAATACTAATCACACACAAATTTGATATCCTCTTTATCACATAAATGTCCAAAGTCATTTTTATGGAAGAAAGTTGTATTTCTGCAGTCCCGCTGCCCTTTGTAATTGGCGCTAAAACGTTTACGTCGTCTATGACGACGTCATCAACATGATGTCATTTGGTATCCCGTTACATGCAGCGCTCGTTGTAAAGCAGGGAAACTGTGCACTGTGCCATACGAAATATATTGCACTGCTTTATTGCACAGCCAGACCCAGTTTTATGTGATAAATGATATTTATTGTATAAATTTAAGCATTGTAAATAAAATATGCTTAACTTGTCAAGTAATCACATACAATTTCTAAGTTTTATATAGAGTACTAATGATAAAAACAGAGGTTTTCATTGGACCGGAATGATCGTGAAGAGTATTCACACTAGATTACTTACTGCTATCCCCATTGTGTTTATGAGACGATTCTGATGATTGGTTATCATATAAAGTTTGGCAAGTTTTTTTTGGTTCGTTTTCTAAGAATAGAATTGAAATAATTTTTTTCACTTTTAGATATGGACACCCAGTTTCACTTTGGAAATACAGAGACTTATTGTGAGAAAAGGGATTATGATAGTGATGAAACTGTGTGCTTCTCAGATTCTGAAGTGGAAGAAGCAGGAATAACAAATTACTTATTGTCCCCAATAACACATCCACAAGAAAACTTGTGAATATAATGCAAGATTACTGTTAAATTCTTTTTTAGCTCACCTGAGCCCAAAGTGCTCATGTGCGCTATTGTTATATGCCATGACCCTTTCCTCCATAAGCTATTATTAGACTAATCCACAAGTATAGAATCTGTTGAAAATCTAGGCAAAAGAAAAAGTCCGTTTTTGAAATGTATTGAAATCGTTGTAGGAAATGGAGCATTTGCTCGTTATGAGCAAATTCTTCATTTCCTACAATGTTTTCAAAAGCCATCAATTACAGAGGCGCTAAAAGGCGCTTCTGTGGAGGAAAGGGTTAACCCATTCAGCCCTGGAGAGGAGTTTCAGTGTTCTTTGCAAACAGTGTATACCCAGATCTGAAGGTGCCCTCTGATCAGGGTTTGCACTGTTTGTTATATATTATGTATTATTGAGGGAAACATCCCCAAGAATTGAGAGTAAAATGGTCCTATTTCAAAAATGGAAGAGTCTATTTGAAAAGCCAGGGCTGAATAGGTTAAGGGTCGTCTTATGGCGCTTGTTCAAACTGTTATTCTTAAGAAACATGTTTTATTTCTTATTTGTTCAACTCATCTGATCATTAGCGAAAAAAATAATGAGCTACATGTACTGTCATCACCCATAAGTCTTTGGCATTGCATAACAGGTTAAGGATTTTGTTTAACCCTTTCCTCCACAAGCAATTTTTAGACTAATCCACAAGGAAAGAATATGATGAAAATTCTAGGGAAAAGAAAAATGCCATTTTTGAATTGTATTGAATTCATTGTAGGAAATGGGGAAGTGCTCGTTTCGAGCAAATGCTCCATTTCTTACAATGTCTTAAATAGACATCAGTTACTGTGCTCCATTTCTTACAATGTTTTTAAATAGACCTCAGTTACAGAGGCGCTTCTGTGGAGGAAAGGGTTAAGCCCAGTTTTTCCTGTAACTTGAAGCTATTGCTTTGCTACTACAGGCACTTTCTCAACATAATGAGAGAGACTGGCCAAGAGCAGGGCACTTATTCATAAAGCTCCTTAGGAGAAAACTTAGGAAATTCCTTCATTTTTTTTAATTTTGTTATCTTTATAAAAGCGAAAGGAAAGAGGTGTGAATATTTTATTAAAGAAGTCATACCATTTTTAAACAAGTAAGTGTGAAATAACATAAAGAGAAACTAAATTCCTAAGGAGCTTTATGAACACAGGCCCAGGTTTATCTAAGATAAAGATCAGATGAGCATCTGTACCTGCATTAGGTGCTATTGTTGTGCTGAGTAACAGCAGATCTCAATTTATAATATATTTTTTTATGTTTTATACAAATGAGCCATACAGGGCAGGCATGGCCCTCTTATTTAAGTTCTAGTCATTTTGAAAGAACTCAGGTTGTGTTTAGGAAATTTATTTTAAATAAAATTATGAAAACTTTATTTTCTTTCTGATTTATTTTTGGCAGAAAAATAATCTAGAATATAGATACTGATAAGACAAATAAAGAAGGACTAAACTAAGCCTTTAATGCATCATGCAACTCCTGCTTCAGTCAGCTTGGCCTCTGATCTGGATCATGTTTGTCAATTTGATAGCAGTATATGCAAAACTTTTAAAGAGGTTATTTATGAGATAATCTCTGAAAAAAATTAGCTTTATTAGCTCGCCTATTCGACGAATAGGAGCGCTTATGTAGCTTTTGCAAATAGTGAACTTAGACCAGACTCGGCTTTCACTAATCTTCTCGAGTCGAGATCGGACTCGATCTCAAAATTTCAACTTTGAATTTCTCATTTAATTTTATTGCAACTGCACTAAAATTTTGACTGCCAGTAAAACATTCCAGTGCAGTAGCAATACAATTGACGCCAATATTTGTGATTGAAGTTTTGAGTTTGAGAATGAAATCAGCTCGAGATGTTTAGTAAAAGCCGGGCCAGCTGTCTAAATGGAGATACTGTCCGATTTATAGTCAGGTCAACTCTATTTGACACTTTCACAATGATTTACACAGTGTAGTTGTCCATTTTGCAAACCCATGCCATCTGATGCTATATCCTTGATTGAAAAATACAAAACAGAACAGTGCATCTCTTTCTCAGCTTATATTTCACAAACGCATATATAACAGTCGCAATCTTTAGTACTACAGATATATTTGTAAGCCTGAACCCATTTGCTACCACTACCCCATATTTGGTATATAAGCAAACAGTGTAGACTCGGATCAGAGAGCTTCTGAAGAACCCTCTGATCAGGGAGTGCACTGTTTTCTGTATTGAAAAATGTTTAAGCTATATAGGGTAACAGTTGAGACTCCATGGTACTTGGCATCCGATCTGGTTGAAAACTGTTTGCAGTAGTCATTAAAACTTTCAAGTACTAATACACTTATATTAAGGTGTTTGAGGATGTTAATGCACACTTCATATTTCCATGTTTACTGTTGGTAGAAATATTCAGTTGCAATTTCTTAGACTGATATCTAGACTAGACTTTAGACTATCATTCGCATTCATTAACCCTTTCCACATGCCTTTGCAACCAGAGTAGATACAGATCAGGCAGGCTCTGGGAAAAAAAGCTTATTAACTTCAGTATGATTTATCATCAAAGTGTAAAATTAAAGCTCAAGATTTACACATGGACTTGAGTATTTAGTTCAGACTCGCAACGTAAGCAAATATTGGCGCATACATGTATCTCAAACCTAGCTAAACTTGTGCCTTTCATATCTGTCATTTTACAAATTACTTCTAATTAACTGACCGTGTGCTAGTAAAACTTTCTAAGTTAACCCATTCCCTCGTGGATATTTATATTTGTCTCCGCATACTATGCACAGTCAAACCTGTATTAAGTGGCCACTAAACACGAGGTATTTGCAGTCTTCTAAGCAGGTGGTCACTTAATGCAGAACAAAAGTAATGCAGAAAGCTCTCAAAAGAGCTTTCTGCATTACTTTTGTTTCGCATTAAGTGGCCACCTGTCATTAATAGTTACCATCGTATCTTATTTGACGACCGCTCAAGACAGGTTCGACTGTATATACAACTAGATAATTTGTGTATTGACAAATGAAATAAGGTTTATTATTGCTGTAGCTAGTAGTGTAAATTCTGGCCTGCAATGTTCTGTAAGGCAAACAGAGCACACCCTGATCAGGCAGCTCCTGATCTCGGTCTACTATGTTTGCAAGGCGTCAATATGAGGGAATGGGTTAAGTTGGATCATTCTCAAATATTTCGTTAGTTAGATTTTAATTTTCAGTCAAATCCGCACAATCTCAGTTTGATAAGCATTGGAGCTGTAGTGTAGCACAGTTTAATGAAATCCTTACTGTGGTCAACCTCGAGCAAAACGCTGTGTTATCATTAATCTCTTCAGAATTCCTTCCCGAGTGTCATTTAAGTTTTGACCCAAACAGTCCTCACAATCACCATAGGAGCCGTTATCTGCAATATCATCCGGAAGTTCATCATTGTTCAAAACACAGAGATTATGCAATATACATGCACAGGTTACTGTTTTCACAATATATTTGATATCCATCAAGTCAATATATTTTAGCCGACGAAATCTATTCTTCAACATTCCAAAGGCATTTTCAATCAATACCCTTGTACCAGACAATGCAGTGTTATAATTTTGCTGTTGGTTTGTTAGATGTCCATTGTTTCTGTATGGTGTTAATAAGTTTCCTGTAAGGGGATAAGCACCGTCAGCAACAATGTGATTTACTTCACAGAGTTCATGCAGTCTCTGGGATAATGGAGAGTTTCTGTACACGCGTGCGTCATGGACCTTGCCAGGCCATCCACAGTAAATATCAGTGAATCTCTTATCTTCTCTGCATACAGCCTGAAGAATCACAGAGTAGAAGCTTTTGCGATTGAAATAGTCATTGGTCCTCTCTACAGGTTTATGTATTTGTATATGAGAGCCATCAAGTGCACCTAGGGTTCCTGGAAAATTACGTTTAGCTTTAAAACAGTCAATTACTTCTAGTCGTTCTGCTGCAGATGGCCAGCAAATTAATCTCTGTAACAACCTGTTGCACAAAATGGAAACAATGCTCTTATAATGACACTGAAATGTTGATATAGATACATTGAAACGATCTGCAATAGAACGCATTGTCTCCTGATTTCCAATGTACCAAAGTGTCATCAAAATATCCTTCTGCAATGGAACTTGCTCACGACCTGCTGCAGGCCTTGGAAACAGCTCTGGTACTTCTGAAAGTAATAAATATGTTTATATTGGAATGCTGTATCAAAATGGGTGTTTAATAACTATAATAAAGACTTTATTTCAAGAGGCTACACATTTGGAGTACACAATCTTCCATGTGGGCCTCATAAAAACATTAAATACATCTGCTTTATCTCAGCTCAAACAGTTGGTAATGAAGAGCAGGCTAATTTTGAAGAGCCTGATCTGGATCAAAAACTGCTTGCTTGATAGATCAGAGTGTTCCAGGTTATCAGGAATTATAGTATTGATATATTGAAAAAAAATTGATTCTGATAGAGGCCATATCATTATGTGTATATCTGAATCAAAAATGTTTGCGTCTTACTCTGGAGTAGAATGGAATGATAAAGGTTAAACATGATAAAAGGTTTTCATACGACAAAACATTTCTTGGCAATCAATATTTAAAAGGGTTATTGACTTATTGTTTAGCAGAGAACATCCACTGCAGGTACAATGTTTGGAATGAGGCTATTGTTAAGCATTTCAAACAATTAAATACCAGATCTCTTAAATTATAGCATGATTGGTATCATTCCTGTTTTGATACTTATCAGTGATTAGACTGGTTGAACTATTTGGCAAAAAGAAGCTTGTCAAATGCAAGAATTCAAACATGGACAGTTTTTACACTGGTTTGCACAGTTTATCTTTTCCTTTGGCAACATATATTGTCCATTTTTTTAATATATATATTACTATTTTTTTCTAATGATCATTATTATTTTTATTTATTTACTTTCATAAATTATTAATTCACTTTTATGAAATGGTCTATCTTGTACATTTAATTGGTGTGATTTGTGTACAAAAACTGCTATAACGGTGAGTCCTGCAATGCCAAGGGATATATAAATGTTGCTATACTAAATCATACCTGATAAATAGTCCAGAAGTGCTGTGAAAGTTGTTCTGCTCACTCTGAAGAACACTTGAAAATCATCAGGTAGGTAGTTCTGTACCACATCCTCTACATACTCCTTCACTTTATTTCTTTCTTCTCTGTGCCTAAAAGTATATACGAGTAAATATACATTCACTATTGTTCTGTTTATAACCGTAAAACTGCCGAAGTGTACCACTACAAAAGCGTACCATTTTGTGGACGAAGTGTATATAATGGGTGGCCCGACCAGGCTGGGACTCTCAATTATAATAATATAGTTGTAGATCACACATAAAAGAAAGGTGCAAGTGTAATTAATTATCACCTGGGTTGATTTTAGCTAATTACCATGTTTACACATAATCGAATGAGGCGATAAGACGGATATTATCAATCTTTATGGACAATAGCAAACACTGTAGAACTAGATATGGGGCTGAAGCGATATTTTTGTCATTTTGGACTCACTTTCCTCGGCAATAAAATACTTAAATGGTCAATTTAAATATTAAAAGGATTTTCCTATATAATTTACACATGTCATGCAATGGGACGCTTCTTCAATAATCCGTACGAAATGGTTACTGGGAGATCTAAATTCTACATGTACGCTGCAACCTGGTGCATACTAAACGAGGATTAATGGTGTACATCTAATAGTTAACTTTGGTGTAGAATATTGAAATAATCTCGGTTTAGATACTTAGTTCTAAATTTACACATATATTTTATGAACATTGTCCGATTTCCCCATCCTATCCGGATTTTCTGTTTCAACCTTTCCATCGTTACTTTTTGGTTAAAAAGGTCAAGAAATATACAGTAGAATCAAAATGACAAACCAAATACATACAGTGATAAAAGGATTGTGACGTTGCTGTGGACACTGCTCCTGGTAAAGGTCGAGAATAGATGAAAATCATCATCATCGAATAGAAACTCTAGTGCATACACAACGACATCCATTTTGCTTTTCTACTGTGACGTCACGGCCGTGTTCGATTTGGCGGTATCTTCTTAAATAAGAATCGGATGACTACCATTCCTAGAAGCTTGCAAATCGTAAAGGCTAATGGAATGGGTGAAGTTAGGAAGGGGCGATATGTTACGTTTTTGCGAAAGTCTATGACATTCCACCCTTTCTACTTGTTTATACATGTATTTGAAACTTGTCTTCGCGAAAGTCTATGAGGGATCTAAATATATGGAAGGGCGAAGCTCTATGCCGAATATGTTACGTTTCCGCAAAAGTCTATGAAGATATACCTTAATCATTTTCGCCCCATACGCATATCATTGTCCGACTATGTTATGTTTTTTGCGACAGTCTATGATGGAATAGGTGAAGTAGGAAACTGTCGAATATGTTACGTTTTTGAGAAAGTCTATGAA
>JAULCE010203746.1:0-11382 GCA_032359355.1 Macoma nasuta | reverse complement strand
TGTAATATTGGTGCAGCTTAAAAGATCGACAAATTAGGATTTCGAGTTATCGAATTTCGAGTTATCGAAAATTCATTCTAGTAAAGTTGTCCCCCGACTTCGGCATAACGAGAGTCGACAGATTGTACTCATTTTTATTCCTACTGTAAAGGAACTTGGTATACACGATTATCACAAAAAGATGATCGAATGTTGTCTTCTGTATCGTTAATGTCGTTTCGTTGATGTACATGGGTGTTGATTCGCATGTTAAGATTGCTAAAAAGCAATAAATACCTGTAGGGGATTCAAAGGAATTTTTATCATCTTTGTGATTCCATTTTTAGCTCATAAACTTACACGAAGGAAATGAGACCATTTCTAATAGCTAGATAAATGGGAACAGAAATTGATTTAGACATTAAGTATAGTTTAGGGACTCCGAACAATCTCTTAGCTTCTAACATGCTTCAAAGTCATTTGGGAAGTACTATGCTTGCTAGAAATGTGTAAATAGGTTGGATGATTATTTAATATTAAAACAAATAAAGCATTCTAAAATGATTTAGTACATTCTTAAATGATTTCGCGCTGTTGCATAGATCTTTTCCTTCATTTTCACCTAGAGGTATTATAAATTTGAAGTAGAATACACCTGTGACGTAGTCCCATTCATATTCAGGAATGGAGGCTTGGCTTCGTGTTTGGTTTTAGTTTTCGGGAAACTCATTTTTTCGTTTAATATTGTAGAACATTTTTTAACTTTATTGGTAGGTATATCGGTAAAAATTCTCGTACCTGTCCATTCCTGGCCTCGTTTCCATTATTTTCAGGAATAAACAGGTACTCGTTCTTTCCCCTACACATAATTCCCAAATATTCCGACGGAGAGGCACTGTCGGAAAGCTTCTCATGGTCTTATAGGGTCAACCCATTTTGCTCTTTAGTCAGCCGTGTAAATAATATTTTTCTAATGAAAAAACAACTGTAATAGGTCTTACTTTCGCGCGATGGGAATATTTGCGCTTTTTGGTTCGCGCTTACAACAGAAAACCGGGAATTTCCGAAAAAAAAACGTTTAGTCCGAATTTTTCCGAAGTTTAGTGTATCAAACCATTACATGTTAAAAAAGAGATCGTTGTTTTTGTTATTTATGTGAAGATCCAGAACAGATATATCGTCTATAACAGGAGATATTGATGATTGAATTTTGCGTATTCCGGCCGGAAAGCAGCATGAGAAAAGCCCGGAAATTTTAATTCCGGCCGTTTGTTTTTCCGGCTGGAAATCACTCATTTTTGGCAGATTTCGGCACATTGAAACGATCATTCGAAAACTACTTTACCAGTTTTGCTAAAATCTACCTTTTTGTAATCGCATAATCAATATCTAAGGGACTACGCTAAGTTTTAAGAGAAAGCTTAAGAAAAAAAATTACGGACTAAACGGGTTTTCCAGAAATTCCCGGCTTCTTATTTTACGCTACAAACTCGATTATTTCTATCAGCGAAAAGTACATACACTGCTAGATTTACAGTCAAATACTTGCCATGCAATGCAAGCAGGAAACAAGGAGACAACTTTTCACAAATATTTCATTTCGTATATCAAATACAGTAACCTCTTCACTGCTAACCCCTAACCATAGTCATATGCAAACAGATTATATCCGGATGGACGCCGATAATCTTGGCGTCTCATCCTGAACCAAGCTGTTTTACACTCTGCCAATATGTTTGCCAGATATTAAGTAAATCTGTGTAGTTTGAAAATGAAGCAGACTACATATTGGACTAAACTAGAGTTCATACAAGTACTCTTGATAATTTAAAGTATTAAGGATGTACTGAACTGAGAAATAAGTTTATACCAAAATCAGCTTATATTAACAATTATAAGGGCAGTAACTTTGTATTTACTCTTCTGATGTCAAGTATAACATTTATTGTCAATGTGCCTTAACATATTGGTTCAAAATATAAAAAAAAAAAAAAATAAGATAAAGAGGGCATTATTTTTTCGTAAGCCTTCAAAACAGTGTTCAGCGGGCATGTTTGATTCTGTAATAAAGCTTGGTAAAAACAGCATATTAAAATCAAAGTTATATTTTTTTTTATCGAAATATGTTTAACTGTCATATACTATTGAAAATGAGTATAACATATTGTAATAGTTATATTCATTTTAAAGATATGTTTAAAATTCAAACAGATATATTTTCAAAATTTTGCACAGCGACATATACTTTTCACATCAAATACTGATGGAATATACTAATTTGCATAATCTGAAGAAGTTTAAGAAAAAGTTAAATATTATAAATAATATTTTTTTTTATTTGAATATTTTTAACCAGTCTGTCCTTAGATCTGAAAAATACGGGCTTACAATACGGTAAAAAAGAGAGTATGTTTTTGGTTTTCATTCCAATATTTAATATGAAATTTTAAATTTCTGAAAGAAACAAGTAATTATGTTATTAAAACCCTAGGGGGAAAATTACAATAAGTCATTTTCAAAATATTTGTAATTTTCATGAAAACTTACTTTTTTCATGTGCTGAAAAATGAAATAAGTTTGCATATCACAAGGTTTACCAAATTTGAATGTAGCTTAAAAAAATGCACAGCGACCTATATAAAACATATGATTCTTTAACTGTCAAAACATCAAACTTTCAAAATAACATGGTTAGAAAAAATGTGAAATATTATGAAAAATCCACTTTTCAGTTCAGTACATCCTTAACGGCATAGATATATGCAGATTTTGTTAAGAACCAAAACTAGAAAACTTATTTCTTAAACAAAAATAAGTTATCAGCATTGAACGTTTAGAGAGATAGATAACTGAAATTCAATGTGTGAAATAACCCTTTCACCGCCATAGGCGACTCAAATCACAATTGCAATCAGTGCAGTCCCAGAGCAGACGCCGCCTTAGAAGGTGGAATCTGATCAGGTACTTCACTGTTTGAAGCAAATTTTAATCCAAATATAAGGGTTTCGGAACGGCTACAGTTTAAGGAATTATTTATGTTATTCATTTCGTTAAAAAAATGACCCAAAATCAGTTGCCACCGACAATATTAAATGTAGTGAAAGGGTTAATAGGCAATCTGACAGCTGGTAGACCCTCTTTCCTTATTTATAAACGAAACTTTCAATAAATGTCTACACTTGTTTCAATCCAAATGCCGTAATGCATTCTTATGTAATTGAAACGTTAAATATGCTTACACACTTTCTATATTGCTAGTTTTTTTAATGACAAAGAAATTGCGAAGTATTTTAGAGATTCTTTAACCGCATTCTCTGATATCTAAGTATTTTACTTGGGTTGTTACGATTTCTAACTACATTCTAAACTTTACTTGGCACTAAATTTACAATATCGGTTGCATCTTAGTATGCATCGTTCGCAATGTATTTATTAGGTAAATCTCACAGCAGCAATCAAATTACTCGTTGTGATTTGAGAAATGTTACGGACATCTTTAAAGTCTATGTTACATCCAAATTTGTACTTTTCTTTGCTAACAGATGCAATGTACATTCTACATAACATATAAAGTCGAACCACATTGTGATTTAAATGCGTGATTATATTGACAGGGAACTTATTAATCCAGCACGGCAGTAATACAGACAGTTTATTCGAGAGCTTTCTGCTTTACTTTAATTCTGTATTAAGCGATCGACTGTATGAAGCAATCCATGCTTCCGATTTCAGTGAGCGGTTTACACAGGTTAGTCTGTTCAATTGTATCTATTCCACCTTAATATTGCTGAAATATGTCAATGATGGTTTGTCCGTTCTAACAGACATGGTTTTCGTAAAAGGTAATGATGAGGTCTAAAGATAACAGAATCACAACGATTGTCATTTACTAAGTAATACTATGTCTGGTTGCGTTTGCATTGCGTTATAAATTTAACCCCTAAACTACCCCTAACCATAAAGTCATAAGCAAACGAGCTTAGATCCGGATAAGACGCCGAGTAACTCAGTGTCTCATTCGGATCCAAGCTATTTGACACTCGGCTAATGTTTTTGCCAAAATCTAAGTTATTCTGTGAACTAAAGATACTTTTATGTAAACAAATGTTCACGATTCCCCTTGCCAGACGGATTTTTTCTGAAACAGTGCGTTTGCCTTTTTGCAATATTGTGAATACCTTTAGTTAATTAAAAGCAACTGATTTATAAGTTTATATAACAAATTTACTTCAGGCATAGAGTACAACTTCTCACGCCAAGAACACCAAAGTTTTTTTGTAAACAATGCAGTCAAATAGTTATATGTAACGCACAATCTAACTACAGTTGGAGAAACGTTATTTCTTACCGTTTCACTGCGAACAAAACGCTAACGAATTATAAATAATATAGAAAATGACAATTGTCTGGCTATTTTGAAGATTGTTTTATTGCAATTGTCAAACAGTATCTCGGCGTCTGATCTGGTTCAAAACTATATGTTAAAAACGATAGTGATATTTGTATAACGTGCTAGATTTTAAGGATTAGTTTTTTCCAAATATTTTTGACACAATCCAGATTTTGAAATCAACGATTTCTACTATATTACACGACCAGATCAACCAAAAAATAGTTTGATCAGTGCCTCGGATAATGTGCGTGTTTAAAAACGCTGAAATCCATATTTCTTCACCAAACCCTATGAGGCGACCACTCGATAGAATCTTCTTTTCAAGACGATTGTAAAGAGTGGTCACTCCAAAGGGTTTGGTGAAGAAATATATATATTTGATCAACAATGTACCATTTTTGCATGTTTATCTGGAGTCCTGGTTTTGAATATTCCATCGATTTCGTTGATGGGCCCGCCAGACAGACTATGTCGTAATGTTATTGGAATACAAACAGTCCAAATAAATTCAATTAAACCGAGAACACGTCACACCATTTGTATGCAGACCCGCTAAGACACTTTCCACTGGCAAAGCTCAAACTTTGTTAAATTTATTTAATGCAATTTTAAGCAAGCCTGAAGCTGACAAGTTTGTAAAAGTGCTCTCGTTTGGCATTTGCTTAACCCTTTCTACCATAGAAGCGCATTTTGGTGACTCTGTAGCAAACGACTATTGAAAATATTGTGGAAATGAAGCACTTGCACAAAACGAACAAATGCTCCATTTCCTACACTATTTCAATACAATTAAAATATGATAAAACGTATTTTAATACGGAATAAAATATTGTATTCAAGATTGCACTTGTTAAATTTAATTATTGTTAAAAAGTATCTTATATACCTACACAGAGAGACATTTGAACCTGAGTTATATAAGATGTAATATCCTATAAACAGTGCTATGTCCAGATAATGATACTTAATATAAATATATAGATACACATGATACATTATAAACCGCGAAGTCGGATGCCTATTATTACGTCGGGTTTGACTGAATATCTATTTTCGGTGCTCTTAAAAAACACGTAAATACCACTTTGCCAAATTGTAGTTGTTCTTCACAATCCACATACATGAGTTTAGAAGAAAGAAAGCGATATGTTCTGTAAGGTCTCAGGCATAGCATATTACGTGTTTATATAATATCCATAACCAACTGGAACAAAAGATGTAGAGCAACGAGACCGTACCATTCAAGACGCAAAAGAGCTTTGCTGGCAAAATCTAGTATATAAAAGCATTTTGTTCCAAAGCCGAAAATACTTCATAAGGAACATTTACATAATGATGTGTAGGGCCGTGTTTTCGTTCAGAAATGAGCATCTTAAGTGTATTAAAATGATATATACATGCATCTGCTTCTGTAAAGAAGACATTATGAACGATTCCTAGAACATATTTTCTCTACAGGCATATAACAAAGCTATGTGAAATGTCACGAAAGAGTAATTCAATCAAAAAAAGAATATATCTAAATATATGCACATTATACGTAGATAAGTTTTAAATGGAAAACACCAAATATACGAAAGGTATATCAATTTATTATGGATCATTTTACAAGCTAGGCGAGTTGATTGCTATGCTCCTAATAACTCGTGCAATGGGTTAATCATGTGGTTAAGAGTACAACACGGAGTGAAAGTTTGTGTTGGATTTTAAAAGATATTTGACAGAAAGTTGATGGTTTTGTTGAGGGTGTAGTTTTGGAACTTTTGCGGCAGATTTTGTCCCGCAGAAACATTGTGAAGCAAGTTAAACAAATGAGATATGCTGTTCAGATGCTATTGTGTATCGCATTCAACATGGTAAAGGAGAAATGCGAAAACACATGCGCAAAACCGGAAATAACGGAACATTTCGAAATCGCCCAACGGCAGCTATTTCTGACGTCGTAAATAAATGGTAAAACAATGATTAAAATGGTGAATCCTCCGTTGCAAAGAAAAATGGCAAACAAGTGTGATTTGTCTGTTGGAACTGTAAATGGAGTTATTCTTAAAACTTTTAAATCAAAATTTGGAGAAAAAATGAGCCTGAATATATGGTTTCGGCTGGCGTCAGCTTTTACGGCAAGCTTTCTTGATATTTATAGATAAGGCCACGAAAGTGAATGCTGACTTCTATGTCAACAAGGTCCTGAGTGGATGCCCAAAGCACTGATGCAGCCTACACTAACATTGACATCTTAGGCATTCAAAGACGCAAAATATACACAATTACTTTTCTCCTTTACAAGTTCTGCTTCAAAAGATCCAAAACTACACCCTCAACAAATCATCAATGTTCTGTTGAACCATTTTGAATATCAAACACAAACTTTCAGGTCGCGTAGTCTAACGCACATGGTTAACTCATTTGCACGAGTCATCACGTGCAAAGCAACGACTATACTTAGCTCGTAAAGTGTTTCATAATTAGTTGACCTCTCGTACGGCATCTAAAACAATAAATAAGTGATGACCGTTTTATGATTCAGTAGTTAACAAATAGGCTGATTGAATATCTAAACTTATATGTTAGAGTTTGAAACTGACATTGAAATGCACTCAGACACATTCTCATTAATATTGATT
The DNA here is from genome assembly GCA_032359355.1 of Macoma nasuta. Lineage (NCBI taxonomy): Eukaryota > Metazoa > Mollusca > Bivalvia > Cardiida > Tellinidae > Macoma > Macoma nasuta. The sequence goes on along the minus strand of JAULCE010203746.1, from coordinate 4,386 downwards.
TATCACCTAGCTGAAAGATTTACCTTACAGCTTTTAAACACAAGCACTCCATCCTTTCAGCACGCATGTTCTTGTGAATTTTGTAATAAAGATAAATACCGATATGTGTTAGAGACTATGTTGACGTCTGGAATGAGCGTTTGTACATTTTCGTTGATTTTCTTTTAACCCTTTACTCCACAGAAGCATCTTTGGACAACTGTGCAGTAACGACTATCGAAAACATTGTGGGAAATGGAGCATTTGCTCGTAACGAGAAACTGCTTCTCTACAAAGTTTTCAACACAATTCTAATATATAATTTTCCTTTTGTCTAGATTTTTCAATCTTTCCTTCATATAATTTCTATGTAGATAAATCTAAAAAAAGCTCATAGAGGAAAGGGTTAAACAGCAAGACTCGATCATTTCAGCACGCATATCTTGGGAGTTATATATGTATGATAAGTATGATATTGCATTGATTTAACGAAGTATTTAAATTAACCGGACTACGAGAGGGAGTCTATAGCCGCCCGAGCGTAGGAAGGTTTATTTAAATCACAAGTGAAATTATGCAATATATGTTTTGTACCATGGCCTGAACCAAGTAAGTTGAACCACAGCGCGTGCTTGAGCATTCTAAACAATACGTTATCGATCACGAGCCTATAATCTGCTAAGCGAAATTTTTAAAACATTTAAAAATACGTCGCATCATATCGTGCGAACAAACTTTGACCAATCAAAGGTACATTGCAAAAACCGATACCCATACGGGTATCTGATACCCGCACACTTTTCAGGCAGTTATTGCAACGTTTCTGGTCGTTATGCAAGAACCGCCACCTAGATACACAAAAAGAGTGCGCGTATCCGATTTAAGCACTTATTTTGTATAGTAAAACGTCAGGGTCATGATACACAGATAAATACCAATAAGGTTTAGTGTTAGATACTTTGAATGAGGCAATAAGCGTTTGCAATTCTTCTCTGGATTTCTTTGAATTCTTTACTTCATCGTAGCGCCTTTTGCGCATCTGTAGTACATGTAGAAGATTATTGAAAGCACTGTGGCAAATGGATAATTAAAATTGTTTGCTCGTAGCGAACATATGCTTCGTGTCCTATTAGGTTTTAAAACATTTAAAAACTATCATTTTCATTTGCCAATATAGTTTCTTTCTAGCTATTAGATGCTTTCAATCTGGATAAGTCTAAAAAGTAGTATATGGATTCAAGGTTTAAATAGCAAAGAGCTGTTGCTTCGAATAATTGAACATTTAATAATATCCTAATCAAAAGTAATTTAAAGAAAATTAGAACACGACATACTTAGAAAACACGACGTCTTGTTTATAAATAAGGAATGTATCCAAATATATCTAATATTTTATTCATCATCTGATTAGGGTCTATACTGTTCATTATAGAAGAGGTCGAAATCCGATTAATTTTGACATGTGACATAATTATATGTTATGTCTCTATACAGTTACATGTATAACATTGTATTTATAATTCACCGAAACTTAGTTCGGTTCATTGTAAAAATGTAGAAGTTGGTTAAAATAAATGAAAAATTCTGACGCTTGACAATAATCCTTGATAAGATTCGGTATTACATTTAAGCTTGAAATATAACGTACTTATTCGAAATCTCACTGGAAATCATGTTCTTAAATTCTAAATCATAAATGACAAGTATGAGCGTGTCAAAGCTTTCAGGGAAACAAAAATATTTATGACTTTTTTATCCTCATAAATCCACAGATGATGCACGCATCTGCACACATACACTAGGTACAGGCGACCCTCGTTATTACAAATGCTGTTCACCCCGCCAAATTAAATTGGTTTTGGATCAAATACTTTAACGAAACAAATATTAACTCCAACTGATTTTATTGGAGTATCGGTAATATCAATGTCATTCACATAAACAACTAAATAAACGTTGGCATTTCAAAATACCCGCATAAACATGATATTAATACAATAAGCGATAAAAACGAGTTTTTGCTCAGCTATTGACTAACCGAGATATTCGAGTAATCCGAGTTCGAATAATCGAGGCTCGATTGTAGCGTTTTACCTCTCTATCTTTTACTAGACGATAATCTAAGTATTAAGCGGGGTACGAGGTGAAGTGTAGTCGAACACCGATTGTTCTAACTCGAATAACTCAAATTCCTGATTAGTCCGATTAAAATGCTGAATAAAAAATACGTTTAATTTGCTTTCTGTACTCATACATGTATCATGGTTGTTGGGACTATTGTTACAAGTCAAAATCACCCGAAGTGCGAATTACTTGTACAAATAGTCCCCAAAACTTCGAGTAATCACAATTTGACTGTACAAATAATTATATGTCAGGGGCCGTATTCATGAAGCTCCTAAGGAAAATCTCAAACTGAAGTGAAACATTCAAATGCAGATTTCTCTATTTTCGCCCACATTACTTTAATGAAACTTTGCATGCTCATGAAAAACGTAGTATTTAATAAGCATGCAAAGTTTTATTGAAGTATAATTGAAAATAAATTGGAAATATGCATTTGAAATTGTCACTTAAGTTTGAGATTTTCCTTAGGAGCTTTATGAATACGGCCCCTGCTTTTCAAGTTTTAATGATAATTACAGTAATTGCTTTAACGTGACCGAAGACCTAGATTAAAACGGCATTCAGATTGAAAAGCATTATTGCCTATTTACAACCCGGAAATGATAGTCGGCCATTTGAACAAAAAAAGAACAGAGATTTTGGAAGTCTTAGATGCATTAATTGAGTTAAGGACCATTAGATGTTCATTTATATGTAGAAACCCCGACGATAAAGTGATTGATAATGTATTCTCTGTTTACACGTGCGAATCTCGGAGATCCTAAATGCAGTTTAGTTCGTCAAGCCACGCTTAATACAGTGAGAAAAACGCTATTATTTACCTTTTCAACGCTAACTTTAGTGTAACGAAATGTAAATATTAAGGAAAAATGACAAATTTATTGTCAGTTTTGACGATTTTATTACCCCAAGTGTCAGACGGGAGTTACTCGACGTCTTCTCTGAATCCGAAATGATTATACAGGTTGACAGTGTTTTACGCGTTAGATGTTAAAGAATAGCGTTTCTCCCGTAAACGGTTCTGTAAATGATAATGCTCCAGCACAGTTCCAACGACAAGTGGAGATCTGATATAATGTTTTTCGTCTTTATTCTTCTAAAACCACGTATGCGCCATTCTTTAAATGCATGCTTGGTTTAAGACAACACGGACGTTTTTTTTCTAAAACCACGGTAACCCATTCACTGCCAGTCCCAACCATATTGTTATATGCAAACAGCTTGGACCGGATGAGACGCCGAGTAACTCGGCGTCTCATCCGGATCCAAGCTGTTTGACACTTGGTCAATGGTTTTCACCAAAAGTCGAGGGAGTGTGTTAAGTCGAAAGCGGAAATAAAAACAATATATAGCGCATGTGGAAAGCCTTCCTATCAATGAAGGGTTAATTAACGTTGGTGTCATTTTTGTCGAAAAAACATTGAACATATAGAGGTTAAGTATATTTCACAGTGTAAGATCGAATTTTATTTCATCGAGTGGGAAGCAAAGGTGGTGTTTTCATGAGTGGCAAGGTCACGAGTGAGAACACTACCTTTGCTTCCCGTGAGTATGCATGCAGGATATGTATGTAGGATACCCACACAGGCACGAGGCTTGCCGAATCCCTGCGATAATTTCTTATCCCAAGAATCAGAAATTCATATCTAACATGCGTTCACAATTGTTTTATTATGTTATCACATTTATAATGATTTATTTGCGATCAATTTATATTCTTGTCACATGATATGTAAGAAAGAGTTACATGTGTCTTACATGGGGCTAAATCCGTGTCTCCAATGTCTGGTAATAGTGGGAGAACAGCTTTAAACTTTTCTAAAAAAAGTCTAGAAGAAAATTCTATCAAGCGAGCCTTTGGCAGTTATAACATTTTATCCTAGACTCGTTTAAGAGAAGTTTATCTCAAAAGACAACGAATGTGAGCTAAGTTTTATCACATATTTTAGATTAGAATTAATACTGAATTTATTTAACTTAATTAATCTATGGAATTAAACTGAAACTAACGTAATGTAGTGTGACTCGTCGGTACACCATGGTAGGATTTGAAGTTATGACTCATTTCTGATGTTACACATCGATGACTCTGTGCAAACCTAGTGTAACTCCTTCACAAATGTGAAGGAGTTACAATAGTTTTGCACAAAGTCATCGATATGTGTAAAATACAAAAATCTGTGATGGATATCAAAACCCGGAAACTCCTAATGTTGTGTGATAAAACAATCGTATGTATGGGTTTATCAGCGTAAACCAAAAGAGAGTTGATTTAAGAAA
>JAULCE010203635.1:0-11384 GCA_032359355.1 Macoma nasuta | reverse complement strand
TCGACTGTAGTAGGTATACAGTCCGGAAACTAATCAGATGAAACCGGAACCGAAGTACACCCGGAACCAAGTCAGAGGCAAATCGGACCGGGATAACCTTTGTAGGGAAGAAATGGCGCATATGCCGGTTTAAAACTTTCAAAAGCCCGCAATACGCGCGATATGATCCGGTGTGTACGCTATATCCTTTGAAAGACCGACAATTATCGTCTGAGATATTTTTGTCTGCACTTCCTGTCGTAATCTCATATTTCTATATATATTTATTTAACTTTGATTGGTAGAATAAGTACAATCTGATTGTCAAACAGCTTGAAGCTTGATAAGACGCCGAGTTACTCGGCGTCTGATCAAGCTCCAGGCTGTTTGCATAGGTTACTACAATAACGTTGTTTTCGTAACAGTCTTCTATTGGATATAAAACCACAACCGAAATGGTAAAATGGTCAATCTAAATATTTTCAGTACCTTTAGTGACCACACATGCTCAGACCTTACACTGGCTCCATGCTTTAACTTTTATAGTAGAAGCTCGGAATTTTTCTCCATTCTCGGTTCTGAATATTTGGTGGTTAATTAACCCTTTTCCTGCCCCCATAAATAATAATAGGCCGAATTCTCGTCTACTTTCTATCTCAACCTTGTTCGGTTCGTTTGAATTTTGGTGATATAGTTGTCTGAGTGTCCAACAGCTTGGCTCGGAACAGACGACGAGGAACATCAGACTTCAGACACGTCTGACCCGGTTCCAAGCTGGGTGACGACATCATTGTGATCGCGATCGGCGTGATAAGGGTTAAAAGCATTTTGCGCTTCCATACGCCAAACATCGTTTGGACTCATCTTTCAATATATAAAATGACAAATCGACTTGTAGGAGTGTAGTTTGATCAGTATACTATATACAGATGTACTAAAGACAAAGTATTGTTGGACACGTGATGAGTGAAAAAGACAGATGAATAATAAGTTTGTAATAAGATTTAAAATGATACTTTAATACACAAATACGTGACAAATGCAGGGTTATATAAATATGATTATTAATTAACCTACACATAACCTGCGGCGTGGGATCGGTTAAAAACAGTGGGGTTAACAAATTGATGAAACACTCCCACTCCATAACTTATATAAAAATCAATTTGGTTCAGGTAAATACACAAACATCTGATTTAGCGGGCTATGTTTTGAATAGAGTCTAACATATGTGCTCATAGAATATTGAAAACTATTAATTAAATTCGTTGTCTAAAGCTATACGGATGTCGCATGACCGACGTGAAAATCTTTTGTTGTCGGATGTGCGCTATACCCCAGGTATCTGAATACTTTTATCTTCCGGATACCTTTAGGATGCGATAACTGGAAATAGGTCACGATATCAGCACACTTTTTTGAGCATGCGCACTCAAATGATTGTTTTGTTTTTTCAAATTCAAGTCGACTTTTCATTGGTCGTTATCCCTTCGTTAAATTGACACCGTTCTATTTTGACAATCAAGGAAACGCCCTTTGTTTATTTCTTTTGTTTGGCGGAAAACTATACAATGGCTTTTTTGAGCTCATTACATAAAGCTTGACAACTTCCTATGACAGTCGTGCGCGAAAATGGTCGTCTGCTAAAATTTTCGGCTGCTGCAATTTCAAATTTTATCCGATTCCTTTGAATTGTTATGAATTGTTTTTGCCGAGTGCATCAGATGACGAGACTTGCCAAAAAATATGAAAATATCATGCGATAAAACAGTTATAGCACCCACAAAAGGACTTTACCGGCGCGTAGCAGGTTCTGGGGCAACCACGCTGGTAGTTATGAAAAAAATCTCGACTTCGTCTCGATTTTTATCCATGTCAAACCCTTGTGGTCGCCCCAGAACCTGTTACGGGCAGGAAAAGTCCTTGTGTGGGTGCTATAACTATTACATACGTGATAATCTTTCTACCTGCAATAAAGTATCAGTCCTTATGTTATGAAGGATTCTTTTAAGTGTCATTCTGAGAACGTCGTCTATAAACTTAATTGTTTTAATTCTAAAACCAATTTTCTACAGGTAAATGTCATTGACATCTGGAAACTATAAAGGTTCAGAAACAGTTTGACGCTTCGCTGCATATTTCAATATACGACGCTCATTTGTTTTTTTGTTTTTTTTGTGAAGTCTTGCGACTTATTTTATTTCATTTTACCACATGTACACTATACATGCACAAATACAATCATTATAACAACGTTATAAGGTATGTGATACTAAACATAAATTATGGAAGCAATGGTTTCCACTCTCCGTTGTCATTTAATAAATAATTTTAGTTCCAAAAAAAGGGTGAAACTTTAACCTTTGGCAGATTATATGCATACAACTGATTAAATTCATAATTAAACAAACCAATTCTATTAAAATGCTTTGTTCTTTTATCGCTATTATAGTATCCCTTATAAATACAGTATCTTATAAGATTTGTAACTATGATTAAATCGTCATAACATTTTGTTTCTATTAACAGATTTCTATTTAAAACCACATGCATTGAGGATATTGACTATTTTTATTCCAATTTATTTTTATAGCACTACATGTTACAAAAAAGTGGTCATAATCTTCCCGAACTTTACACATATTGCACATGTCATTGTAGTCTATTTTCCATTTAGATAAATTTTGTTTCGTTGCTTAAATATTATGAATCAATTTGCATTTAAATTGTTTCATACGATTATCTACACATGTTAAGTCCCATGATACGTAGACTTTCTCCCAGTCAACACTTTGGTTGAATATATGTTCCCACATCTTATGTGTATATGGTTTGATGAATATTTTCTTTAACATTATGTTGTAAAAGTCTTTATTTGTTAGGTTAAGAGCATGAACTTGATTAAATTTGATTTCTAGATTTGTTTTAACATATGTATGTAATGATACTCTCGATTTAAGTTTCTGTTTCCATATTCTTGGAATAGCGGTCTTAATAATATTTATTTGACTGATCCAGTTAGATTTGTTTTTTAATACATTTAAGATTTTTGTTTCATCTACTGATCCCGTTGTTTCGTTAATGATATCATTTACAAATAATATGCCCGATTCTATACATGATTATGAAATAATGCACTTTCTTTCAAAAGGTATTTGTTTGTTCCCCCATAATTATTGTTGTCTAATTTTATAGAAGTCCACAGGGAAGATATCTGTATTTAAACCTTTAAAATCAAACCATATGTCTAGAATATTTTTATAGAAAGATGTCAGCTTAGTTCTTGGAGTCGGGAGTTGTTAAAGAGATGCAGCATTTATATAAAAACCTAACAGATTTTGACCATATTGATTCAGTAGAACAGTTGGAATAGCCTTCCAGTTACTAACAGCTGCATCGTTTAGCAGCAGTGATTTTATCCAGTTAAGTTTCATAGATTTATGAAAAGTACTTACATCCACCATATTTAGACCATTATATTTAATTAATATGTTTTCTTCATAATATTTTGATGCACCTATCCAAAGGCATTCTGTTTTAAGTCTAAAGTTTGAGTCCAGAATGTATGCCAAAGTATTCAACAATTTTAAGAGCATGCTTAGCGTTATTTGTATCTTTTGCAAAAACGGTTGTATTATCAGATAGTTGTGTTAATTTAATATAAATATCCGGTCTCCCTGCTCCTTCTAAATAAATGCTTTTAAATTCTTCACTTTGTCTTATTTTAATGGCTAAGATTTCCGCAACTTAATATAGACTAGGGCACTTAAAGAAGACTCTTGCTTTAAACCTCTCAATGGGTGGATAGTTTTAGATATCCATCCGTTGTTAAAGATACATGCAGTTATATTCTTATAAAACGTTTTGATGCAGTTGATAAAACTACTGCCAAATCAAAATTTATGTAGAACTTTTAACATAAAAACATGTTCAACCGTGTCGAAAGCCTTTTTAAAATCAAGAAAAAGAATAACCCCATCAATATCTAACAAATCTGCTAAATCAATAATATCCTGAATTTGACGAATGTTGAATCCAATGTTTCTGTTTTTTATATATCCTTGTTGGTCCATGCTAATTAAATCAGGCAACACTTTTTGTAATCGTTTAGAAAGACATCTTGTTGCAATTTTGTAGTCTATATTAAGGAGTGATATTGGTCGCTGTGTTTCTGTGATGGTGAAAGTTATCCCTTCTCATACGCATAGTTAAGAGAATTTACAAGAGTATGCCCAAGTTTCTGCCAAAACGCTCTATAAAATTCAACAGTCAGTCCATCGCTACCTGGGCTTTTATTACGTTTCATATCATTTAGGGATGTAAAACATTCATTAACAGATAGATAACCATCACATAGACGAGAAAACGTTCCATTCAAGGTTGGTATAATAATATTTTCAAGATATGTTTCAATGCCATCGGGGTTGATCCCAGAACTAGTCTATAGGTATCTATAGAATTCTGCTTCAGCATTTAAAATATCATTTGTTTCTGATGATAGTTGACCATTCACCTGTAGAGTTTGTAATAGTTTTCGAGATTGTCTAGATTTTTCTAACACTAATTTTGTGCATTTTTCATTCTCATCCATTAATTGAACCCTAGATATAATCATCGCTCCCATTGCTTTATATGCGTAGTGTAATTGCTTTTTCTTTTGTAAATGAGAAAGTCTGTTTGCGGTATCTGTTGATATGTTTTTCGTATCTGTCTGCTACATGATGTGTTATTTTTAACTTGTGTTCTAGTTTCCTAAGACAATTATGACTTTGCTTTGCTTTTCTCTTAGAAAAGTTTATAGTGAAACTTTTAATTTAAATTTTAGGAAGCTCCCAAAGTATACGAGGATCATTTTGAGAGTCTTGTAGTTTCTTCGAGCATTCTTCAATATAATTATTTAAGTCATTTACGCAGGTGCTGTGTTTAAGTAAAGAGTTATTAAATATCCAGGTTCCCGGCCCTTCTTTTAGTATTTAAGGTAAACTCTAAAGATAAAGCCATATGGTTCGTGGTACGAATCAAAGCCGTGCGTATATCACAAATGCGTACAGTGGGTATTGCATCTTCGTTGATCAACCAAAGGTCTATTCTACTTTTTTTCCAATTCCATGTTTACGTCGCCAGGGAAACTGTTTTATAAGTGCATTCGTAGTACGCCATACGTCTTTAAGATTGAATTCCGATATGAGTTTAAAAAGATTTGGTGAATTATAAAGTTATGAGGTTGTGGAAAACGATCTAAAGAGGTTAAAACCTCTTGAAAATCGCCCCAATAATTATATTACTATACCTTTTTTTTCTTCCAGTAAAGGGAGCAAACTACCAAAAAATGTGTTACGCAGTTGTCTATCGTTATGAGCATACAGACTTGAGAGCGTGATGTAAACCGATCACGTTGAAATATTTTAAAATAAGTATCGTCCGTATTTATCCCCCTTCTAAGTGATCTATGTCAAGAGAAAATCTGTTATGCAGTAAGATGGTTACGCCTCTACTATTACTATTACCGAAAGCATGATAACATTGCCAGTCTGAAAATTCTGTGTCGACTGATAATTGTAAATTTGAAGTAAAATGGGTTTCTTGTAGGTATATAATATTTGTTTTCTGCTTGATCCATTGTAAAACACGTTTACGTTTGTTGAAATATCTCAGCCCTTGGGCGTTTAGAGAGATTAAATGCATCAGGTCGTTTTCGACATGTTTATTGTGAACTATCCATTATTGTACGTACAAATCTCGGACATCTATTGGTATAGGTAGGGGGGGGGACACTCAGTATGCATGCACCAAAACTGAGTGAACTATATTTATTACAATGTAATTAGAAATATAATCATGTGAACAGATTGGAACCCATTCAGGCACACGATACTTCTTGCCTGTTTAGCTTCCAAGCTGTTCGCTGGGTTTTTACACTCTAATGTGAAAACCATTATATTGCCATAACATACAACAAATAACGCACCAATAACAACACTAAGGAAACTATCTTTAGTAATGAATGTTTCGCATTAAAAGCTTCTGTCTGGATGAATTATCAAGATATTTAAAACAGTTTGAATTCTCTTTAGACACCAGACACACGGCATCTGAATTGGCTCCTAACTGTTTATACTTTAATTTAAAACATGTTTGTTTTATAATAATATAACATATTGATGTAATTAACAAAACAAATACATTGTCCAAGACCATATAAGAAAACTGACCATGACATTTACTATTCTTGTTACAGACAGCTTAGAGTCTATTCAGACACCAGACACCACGATGTCTGATTTGGCTCCGTAACGTTTTGCATATAAATCCAATCATCTGTCATGATCATTTTTAATCTATATTATGTTGCGTGTTTAACCACGTACACAATCATGATTCTGTTTAGACACCAAACACGAAGATTTGGCTCCATTGAATATGGTACATTAAAAATAACACATGACACTTATTTGTTATTGCCTGCTTGATAAAAAACAGTCTTGAGTCTGTTCAGACACCAAACACACGATGTCTGATTTGGCTCCACACTGTTATGAACCCGTATTGTGCTAAACATATTGGTAGAGTAAAAAAAAGCTAACATTTTTCCATGTTCTACTAATAGCTTAATATTCACAGAACAGCTTAGAATCTATTTAACACCAGACACATGGTGTGTCTAATTTGGCTCCATAATGCAATTGAATATGGTACATTGAAAACAAACCACATGACACTAATTTGTCATTGCCTGCTTTATGTAGGCTTAAACTACACATAACAGTCTTGAGTCTTTCAGACACCAGACACACGGTGTCTGATTTGGCTCAAAACCGTTACGAACCCGTATTATGCTAAACATATTGATATAGCAAATAATAATCAGTAGGCTTTAACCACCCATAACAGTCTTGAGTCTGTTCAGACACCAGACACACGATGTCTGATTTGGCTCCAAACCGTTATGAACTCGTATTGTGCTAAACATATTGGTTAAGTAACAAAACGCAAACATGTTTCCATGTTCTACTAATAGATTGAGATACACAAAACAGTTTAGAGACTATTTAGACACCAGACACATGATGTCTGATTTGGCGCCTCATAGTTTGTTAGTTCAATAATAGTATAATTGAATATGGCACAATGAAAATAACACTTGACACTTATTTGGCATTGCCTGCATAGGCTTAAACTACACATAACAATCTTGAGTCTTTTAGATACCAGATACACGATGTCTGATTTGGCTACACACCGTTATGAACCCATATTATGCTCAGCATGTTTAATAACAGTGCAATTCAATATGGTACATTGAAAAAAAACACATGACACTTAATTCGTAGTATGCTAGAATAGCTTTATACCCATAGATCAGCTTAGAGTCTATTTAGACACCAGACACATGGTGTTTGATTTGGCTCCATGCCGTTTTGTATGCTCAGTAATAATGCAATTAAAAATAAAAAAAACACATGCCAATCCAGACACATGATGTCTGATTTGGCTCCACGCCATTTGTATGTTCAATAATAGTGCACTTGAATATGATACAAATGATACATTGAAAATAATACATGACACTCATTTGTCATTGCTTGCTTTTATCTACACATAACAGTCTTGAGTATGTTAAGACACCAGAAACATAATGTCTGATTAGGCTCCGCACCGTTATGAACCCGTATTGTGCTAAACAAACGCAAACATTGTCTTAGATCAAATATCTAATTGAAATTTATAATATTGAAACTTTGGCTTTTCCGAGACCTAAATATTCGGTCTAATACTTTTGCAAAACAGTGAAATCCTTAATCAGACACCACAATCTAATGAGTCGTCTGTTCTTGTACTGCACTAGTTGCACATTGTGATTTGATATACCCATAGCGGTGATATGGCTCAGTTGAAAAAAAGAACATTATCACAACTAGAGACATTTAGTGAAAGAGGGGGCATTTGTTGTTGTTTAGGAGGAATAGTTCAATTAGAACTTTCTCGAAAAGTTGGTATCAATGAAACTTAAAGACATGCATGACTCAGTTATACGTCTTTAATTGTAGCCTTTTTTTACAATCGTTGAAATACGTGAGCATTTACAAATCAGACGTTTAACCAACATGGCCTTGTAGAGGCGAAGAAAACCGTATTTGTTTTGAGAGGAATATGTGCTCATATATGAGATTAAACCGCATTTACATAAAAAGATACCGGCACATTTTCATCAATTTTCAATTTATTTTCACTTTTAGTATGATTTCTCCATAGACACCAACATAAAATATTAACCTTGGCGTTTTTGTTATGTACTATTATGTTCTGAAACCGTAGCACGTCAATTTTACGTCAATTTTGTTTCAGCATCAGAGGTTTAGTATATGGTTGGTGACACAGAAATTGGTGATGCAAACCATATTGTCTTGATTTAGTTGAAAAGTAATTAAAGTTGTGAATTCGAAAAGAAATCTGCAAAATGTGTTGCAATATATGCAGGCTTCGATCAAACTTTGCATGTGGACAAGGCATTGAGACTCGCACTAACAACTTAAGCCGCCGGAGGGAACGCCCATACAGTATATCGTTAAGCACCTCAGTTTAATCACTTCACAATGTTCGATGTTTTGAAAACAATGGAGACATTAGTTATCCCAATTATGCATTCATTAGACTTGTCGGCAACATCGTACGTCAATATTTGCTAACAAATGGATATTTTCGTAATTCCAAATTTAGTGGCTTTTATGGACTTCGCACTACGTGTATCCCCTTTTCATACAAGAAATATATTTTAATATTGTTCGATCGTTTTTTAGTCACATCGTTTATTGTTTTTAAATCACCTTAAAACCGTATTATATGAGGCCTATATGTGAGTGAGTGTGTTGACGTTTACGTAAGTTTTTCAGTTATTTGGAGACGGTGTCTACTTAAGGCAGATATCTTGCTTCAACACTGTAATATAAAGCCATAGACACGTATATCATAACCCGTCACATTATATTGACACTAAATCAATCAGTCCTGTAATTGACCTTTTAAAGTCATAAATAGACAATAGAGCCACTAGTACCATATTTTATTGACTTTTGGCATTAAGACTACAATACATTATGTATTGATGTGTATGCTTGTAAATCGCCTCACGTTCTTAACTTAAGCTTCTAACAGTGTTGCACGGGGTCGTTTAATTTTAAATGGATATACCCTTGTCATTGTGAAGATGAACCTGGATGTAAGAGTAACTGGTCAAATAGCCAAACTATTCACCACACATAAAATGTTCGCCAAACATAAAATTATGCGGCACTATGCTACTCAGAGAAAGAGAGAAAGAGGATAGAGATATATTAGTATTATTTAAGTCAAATTGGTTAAAGTTGTGCATTTTCCTTAAAGGCGTGTATTACATATGTTTTATTTCCAGATGGTTTAATTCCCAACTTTTGTAGTTGCAACCATTCATCATTCTGACACACTATACAGCAAATGGGTTCTTATTGTACTGATGGGTTCGGACAGTCGTTTCTGCGTTATAATAGAGCATGTACACTTCATAAAATTGTGTTTGACACCACAATTGTAAGCAAAAGGGAGCGTATCGGAATATAGTTGAATCGCTGAGACTTTAATAGACGCGATTGTATGACATACCGTTGGAAAAACGCACGATGCGCTTTATAAACACCATGCTGATGTTAAAACGCGCCGTGCTTTTGTAAGCTGAACATGTTGTTTATAAAACGCACTATACTGCTTATAAAATGTGCATGTTGTTTTTCAAGAGCATAATGATGTTTCTAAAGCCCAATATGATGTATATAAAGCGCACTATTTTTTTTAATAAAGCGCACGATGATGTTTATGAAGCGCATGAAGATGTCTATATAGTTCACTATGCTGTTTATGAAGCGCATCATTAAGCGCTAGATGATGTTTATTAAGCGCACCATGTTATTAAGAAATAAAACGACTTTATTTACTAAGCATATGTTGCTGTAAACAAGTGCACGATAGTGTTTATAATGCGCAGTATGCTGTTTATAAAGCCCACAATGTTATTTATAGCTAGCAACATGTTGTTTACAAGGCTCACGACACTGTGTATAACGAGCACGATGCCGTTTATAACGCGCAACATGTTGTTTACAAAGCTCAAGACACTATTTAAACCGTGCACGGTGCTTTTTATAAAGCGCACGATGCTGTTTATAACGCGCAACATATTTTAAACAGAGCTCACGACACTGTTTATAACGTGCACGTTGTTGTTAATAACGCGCAACATGTTGTTTATAAAGCGCAGGAAGCTGTTTTATGGAGAGCACGATGTTGTTTATAAAAAGCACGATGTTGTTAATAACGCGCATGATGCTGTGTTTTAAACGCAGGGTGCAGTTTGACAATGTTCGTAGCCATCATATATAACCGTTAACCAAACCTGCGAATCGAAAAACCGGTAAACTGAATAAGTGTCAATACTGAATGCATACTTAATGCATAAGAAATTGATTAGCTGCTGTAATTTGACTTACGGCGCTTGAAGCATCAGCGCCAAATTTCAGTTGGCGATCAGTCGACGTATATTCCAGGCGGAAACATATCGAAGACTCAACTGTTTGCAGAAAAAAAATATTTTGCGATAGTAGATTTCGAAAACAGCACATTTTCTATAAAGTTGTGTTATCATTCTGTTATAATGATTCCCTTTATTATAGTTTCCGTTTTAAGAAAAAGTACGTTGCCGAAAGGTTCAAACATTTTTAAATATCACATATCTTTCATGAAGTACTAAAACTAGTGTCTGACTGTCTGGATACGGGTCATATCTGAGCAGGCGTATGGTTATGTATGAACGCTGTTTGCGATTCCATTGCAATTATTATTAGGCGGGAGGGGGTAAAGTGTAGAAAGAATTGCATCAGATTATTCGAAAATTCATCACCTGATTAGCTGTTCCTTGTCTACTGATGAAAGTGGCATATGATCTGATTTTCTTGGGTTTTGTTAGTGTAGACACAGATCAGAATCGGAGGTCGTTGTACTCCAAGAGATACCAAGAGACGATTTTATTGATACAACTATTATATTAGATAAACACGTATTGTCCATCACTTGTTTTATTTCGAGTATCGATATCAATATTTGTTTATGATTTTGAAGAATAAACTATTTACCCTTATCACGATATTCCTGATCGTACGAACATATGAAAACAACTTTGTCATAAGCAATGTTACCACTTCTGTATAGTTGACCATTACTTAGTGGTGGGGTTAACCCTTTCACTGCCATAGGCGACTCAAGTCGACGTTGCAAAAACGTGAAGTCCCAGATCAGACGCCGCCTTAGAAGGCGGCGTCTGGTCAGGAATTTCACTTATTTGCAGCAAAATGTATTTCAAATATGAGGGTTTTGAAAGA
>JAULCE010203524.1:0-11384 GCA_032359355.1 Macoma nasuta | reverse complement strand
AGAAAACCACCCCTATGCACAACTGAATAAAACATACTAAAACTGATGTAAAGTCGACCGAACAATTATTTTCTTATTGTGACTGCGTCGTTGATAATTTGATGGACATGCCTACTATTTGTATCATTTACCCGTGTGCAGACATCTGAACACATCCTTTAAAGTTGGTATTACACCAGCTACTGTCCACAAGGAAACTACTCATATATGCACAACTGTATAGAACAAACTGAAAGGGATATAAAATCGACCAAAAAACTATTTTCTTTTATGTCGAATTTATTGTGAATGCGTCATGTGATAACCGGATGGATATGCCTGAGTATTATAACTTGAGTCGAGATCTTGCTCAAACTCAAAATTTCAACATTGAATTTCTCATTCAATTTTATTGCTACTGCACTAAAATTGTGTCTGCCTGTGAAAAATGGAATGTTTCACAGACAGACACAATTATAGTGCAGTAACAATACAATTGAGATCAATATTTGAGATTTAAATTTTGAGTTTGAGCAAGATCTTGACTCGAGTCTCTTTGTGAAAGCCGTGCCAGGACTGAATATAAATGACAAACCAGATCAGCTATTATATAAAAGAGCTAACACGGTTTAGATCAGAAAATTGCAAACAACTGTTGAATCTGCTAACAAGGTAACCATATCTGGAACATGACACATCGTGGGGAGGTGGGTCAGATATTCACTTGTATGAGTGCTACGGAAAATACTTTGGTGGATTTTTGAAACAGCTTGGACCCCAATGAGACACCGTTTCATTGTGGTCCAAGCTGCATGCAAATGGTTAGAGAATATATGCTCCATTTTCTACAGTGATTGCAATACAATTGAAAAATGTTTTTTTTGTATTTCCTAGTTTTTAATATTTTCATCAGATTCTTTCACGGTGTAAATGTCAATACATAGCTTGTGTGAATGGGCTTACCAAAAGCACCGCTGTTAATTCCAGGGGCCGTATCCACAAAGCGTCTTGGGAATATCTTAAACTTGTTTTACTAGTTTTACCCTCACGACTTTAATGAGACTTTTCATGCTTATGGGAAACATGGATTTCCATAAGCATGAACAGTTTTATTGAAGTATAAAACAGTTTTTTAGAAATATATGCATTTTATATGTTCACTTAAGTTTAAGATTTTCCTATTTTCGCTTTGTGAATTCAGCCCCCGGTCACATTTGTAAGGTGTACGTTTTACCACATTTTGTAACGTTTACTAATGCTAACAACACGTGCATGTGACGAATTGTTTGGTAATGAATGTGACATTCGCTTTAAAAAGAAAATCGTTTACATTCATTAATATACACGCGTTTACCGTAATTGCTTGAAAATGTGGCCAATAGGGCATCAGCAAATAGCGTCGACCCTGATGGAGCAGACTGCTCAGGGTCTATACTATGGTCTCAAAAAACAAATCGATATGCCTCTCATCATGCGTATCATTTACCATTGCGTACTATCAAGGAGACCCAATCCACTTATCCTATCAATAAAATCTGGTCTTATCTTTCAACTAGTACACACTCCCAATAGCAACAGATTGTTGGTGTCTGATTCTGATCCATGCTGATTTACACTCATCAAACCGTTCACCACCATTCACAACAATTTGGATGAAATTGACAAATATCTCGGAAGAGAGCTTTAGCAGACAAAAATGTTTACAGCAATAGATGGTCAGACTTCTGGGCTTAACAAATACCGTAGCACTTCTAAAATACTGATGTTAAGGTAGTGTTAGTGTTGTTTAGTAGGATGTGTTTTAATGCCCGTTTATAAATGAACTACACACAGAACTATCAAAATCTAAATGTATGTGTAAATCATTGAGAGTTTAGTTTAACAGCTGTGTAGCTGTCCCATGAACTGTTGACTGCTTACTATTTTGTCAGTGTTAAATTTTACACAAATCTCTACTACTGAACGAATAATCCTGACTGTGCAGCTACATAGTAAGTGGTCAGATATAAATATTGCAGGTCTGCAAATGTTTATTATTGCTTTATTCCTAAGTTATTGTTGGAATTTGTTGGCATAGAATATTCTGCTTATACATGAACAATTAGGTCTATATTCCCTTGGACGTTTACCCCCCTAAACATTTCGCTCTTTATATTTTTCCAGAGTGTTTAAATACACATTTCCTTTTACACTTTGAACTAATCATCATCTGATCTTAATTCGATGGGTAGTAATAACATTATATGTGTCGGGCCTTTAAGGCTAGGGTTTGATAAAAAAGTGCTTTAGTACTGAATTTGATTAAAGTATCCGTATGCGAACCAAACTGTTGTTTGAGGCAGCATTCATACTACATTTAAAGTCGAATTTTCGAAAGCAGTCAAGTCGATTCAGGCTTTAATCGAAACTGAACTCTGAAACAAAAATCTAAGGACAAGCTGTGTGCATAATTATATAGCTTTTGAGTAGGTTCTGAAATGGTTAATGATCAGATTCTGCACACTTAGCAAATATATATTCTTCTGAACATTATATCCCAGACTGGCATTTACTTCTTGACGTCGTCCGTTGAATGTTACATGTGTTCTCAAGATCATTGAACATTGAGCATGTACATAATTATGTTAGCTTCTTAAAATAAGATAATGCAGAGTTTCGTTTGTCATGCACATATTTCCTTAATCAATATATTAAGTATTGCATTTATGTCCTAAAAGTGCAATATGTCACATTGTAATTGTTTTCAAAACTTTTAAACTACACTTATATCATTGTTACCAGTATCCAATATTAATTGTTAACAAAACAATATATTTTTATAATAAAACTTTCCCACATTTGAACCAGAAATATTTTACGAAGGATAATTTATTATCCAAATAACAGTTGCATTCTTAGCTAAGTTATAAAATTAAAACTATTGTGATAACCCTTCAATTAATGTTGTCAATAAATATCTTGCAACATACCTCCTACATTATTGAAGGTACTTAAATGAAGTAACATATGATTACATGTTCAGCAATTAAAGTCAAGTGACAAATGAATGCAAATCTTCAATACACACATGTACTGATTGAAGCATCTCTCCTACAGTATTGCACCGGTTGGTTGTTCCCACACAACACCTTTCACTTTCCTATGAGCACCTTCGGTACTTTGATTAAGACTCGTCTTTAATTAAAACATCTAATGAATGACTCGATTATATTGGTAAAAGAAAATGCCAATTGGCATTGGTTTTATAAACAGTGTATGCATAGAGTGTATGCCTATTATGAAAACATACTCCATTTTCCAAAATGCTTTCAAATGAAATGTTCAACGTATACGTTACACATCGCATCTATGGAGTAAATGGTTAATATAATAAATCAGCTGACTGATATGTCATGTGCGTGGAGTCTAAACATGAATATTCATGAAGTTCTGTTTCAGGTTACAACAGCGCTACAGATAAGCATGCGTATTTAAAAAAATAATCTTTACCACACCCTATCGAATTACACTCATTAGAATCGTCTTGAAACGACGATTCTAATGTGTGGTAACTCGATAGGGTTTGGTGAAGTAATAAGGATTTTAATTTTTAAATACGCACGTTATCTGGATCATTGACTGGTAAACAGCAATATTATTTGTCAGAACGATGTCTGTGTAAAACTCTTGTAATAAAAAATAAAGGTTTTGGAAAAGTGATAGAAAATATTTTCCACAAGCGTTGACAACCTATTCAAAATGCATTCCATTATAACCTTGACACTAATTCTCAAATGGATTCGTTAAGGCTATGCTAATTATATAGATTATCTTCTAATTCTCAAGTTATACAGTATTGCGTTTATCGGTATGCTTATGGCGCAATTGATATGCAAACAGATGCACCATAGTAATATCTAGCACCCTTTAACTCTCAGTATGCTATTCGCGATTGTTGATGATAACTCAAACAGCTTAAATCCAGACCAGACGCCAAGTAACTCGGCGTCTGATCTGGATTTAAGCTGTTTGACTATCAGACAAAGTTCCCACCAAAGTTGAAGAAAATCGGACGATATTTAAAAACGAAGCAGACGATATATTTGGCAGACGACAATTTTCATAGCAAGCTAAGTGTTAAATCATGGAGTCTACCAGCTACCTTTTATCTACGTGTCATCATTACGGCTCCTTAAAATTTCTGAAAATCTAAAATAATCGCATTATCCAGATTTTCCTTCACAACTACCGGCGTTCTTACATTTGTTATTATTCTTAAACTGGACGTAATGTGGGTTCTCACGCAGTTTGCTTTAGACGCCGAGTTATTCGGCGTTAGATCTTAATTAAAGCTGATAGTTTGCTATTGTTTTCTCACATTTTGTATGAGAAATGTGCAAATATATATTACCGTTCGCAGCAGACACAAATATTAATATGACGATATTTTTAAGGAATAATAAATAGGCTAATATTGTTAATATTTTCCCCGGTGTACAATACTGTGGATGATATATATACACATATTGGATCCAGATCAGACGCCGATTAACTCGGCGTCTGATCCTGGTCCAAGCTGATTGACACACGGTTGGGTTTCTTGAAATGTTGAATTAATCGGTAGTATTTATGAATTGAAACAGATGAGATATTGAGCAAACGACAATTTTATAAGCGGGTTATGTCTTAATGAAAATCCCTGATTGAATTTGAATATCTCGGATGTCATCGGCTCAGTCTGTGTCCGTGAATGAGCGGCCCACCTGTGCTGGCTTAACTAGATTAGGGCCTGGCGTAATCCTGGATAAGTAGCTGAGGGTCCCTGATTGCCCTTAATAGGATGACAACCACTTTAATATAATAAGATGTATTCACATCTATGTTGTGTTAACAGTGCCAATATTAACATAGATTTATTCCCACGGTCGCATGTATATGGTACTCAATTAAACAGTGTAGATCCAGATCAGAAATCTCCTCAATCAGTTCTCTCGCTCTCTTTATACAGTACCACCTCTCTATAACGGTCACCTTAAAGATGTCATGTTGTGGCATATTTAGACGGGTGGCAGCTTAATGTAGGATAAAAGCAATGCAGAAAAATCCTACTGAATTAAGCTAGCTGTCATCTGTCGTTAAAGCTAAAAAAATATACGCATTTGAGGTGACCGTTATAGAGAGATTGTACTGTATAGTTACAGTGTATCCTTTGTAACAGATGGCGTTTTAAAACAGTGTAGATGGTGGTGCTTTGCTTGTAAAGAGCAAATGCTATATTTTACCTTATGTTTAAATCAATTTCCAGAAATCATTCTTTTATTTTGTCTAGAGAAGTGTCATTTTCACCAGAAACTTATCCACAAAGAACAAAACAGGTAAAGATAATGTATTCTAGATAAAAGAAAAAAATGTACATGTAGTCTTAATGTGTTTTTAAGACATTGTAGAACAATGTTAACATTGGCTTATTTTGGTCAAAGCTCCATTTCCCATAATAGTGTCGATAGGCTTCTGCTCAATGGCGTTAAGGGGCCTATATACGGCGTAAATTGTTTTTACTAGATTTGCATATTGGTAACATGGTTTCGATCATATGTAATACATATGGCAAATAATTTGATTCTTGTAATACCTCTCTGCATGGACCTTTAGTTGACCATTTTGTATTCAGATTAAATCGAGACAAATTGATAATAACCCTCAAATTATGTCAAAAAATGTGTTCTGTACGCATGCTTATCTGGAGCGCAGCATCCAACGGCACAATTGACAAAAGTTCAGTCCCAGATCAGACAAGGCGACCTCTTTGCCATTTAAACAAGTCATATAGTACTAGAGTCATCGGAAAACGTACATTTATTTATTTATTTACAAAAACCGGTTTCGGACGATAGTTTTACATTAGGCTCGGACAGAGTCAACCTACGACATGTTTATACATGACTGTCCATACCCACACTCGTCCAAAGCTTCCCATCCGGGGATTGGAACACCTGTGCCAACAAAGGCCATGGGATCGAAACTCATAAATACAATAGGAAAATAGACTTGGGCTACTTTAGCCTAATGCGCCCATATAAAGGTGTTATTAATATTTACTTTCGAGGCAAGAGTTTCTGTCGAAGTGTGATATTTGTCAACTCCATGCATACTTCATATTATAAACACTAAAAACATTTAAGGATATATAAAATCATTACCTCACAGTAGGTATTTGACTGGCAACTAGTACAGATGTTCATACAAAGCATTTCAACCATTACTACTTCTTCTGCTACTTCAACTATATGTACTACTTATACTACCTTACTTTTACTACTTCAACCATTTATACTGCTACTACTACTACTACTACTACTACTACTACTACTACTACTACTTCTACTACTACTACTACTACTATAAAACATACAACTTCTCATACTGAAGATATGTGTAACGCAATTACTAAACAGAGATAATTAAATCGAACAACGTTATAATAAGCCTTAACGGAAATGTGTGCATTTGACTGCAGCTAATCATCCGCATGCTTGCTTTTTTTTCGAGTACAAAAAAACCACTAGAAGAACAAATGTCACATTTGTGCTATCTTGTAACTTAGCCCTTTCCCTGCCATTGGCAACACCGACCGTGCCAAACAGTGGCGGCCCAGATCAGACGCCGCCTTAGAAGAAAGCATCTGATCAGGTACTTCACAGTTTTGCAAAAAAATGTCCATGTTCTTTTACTTATTTCTTAAAATTGTTTGACAACCGACACATTTAACTTTGACGTCGAAAAGAGTGAAAGTACAGACACACCTCGATATCACTAACTCGGTAAACTCAAATTATGCTTTATTCGAAACAGAAAGCTGACCAAAAAAAACAACGAAATGTGCTTTGTTAAAACGTGTCAATGTTGGGGGAGCTATATTTATTAGTTCGAATTACCCGAATAGCTTCGAGACAACGAGATTGGACTGTATCACTGTTTGATTAGCTCCATGTATCAGTTTATCGAAACAGTGAAAATTAACTAGTACGAGAACGACAGATGCGTATAGACACACCTTTTCACAGGCTAGAGTCACGGCGCTAAAAGGAGACAATACTTTGTTTTTCTAAACATCGGAACATCCCGCCATTACAACAATGGCTGGGCTCCTTTGATGCCACTTTTCTCATCGATAATATTGATCGACATTTTCGTTAATAGACGCGTAAAAAAGCTGATGCTTTCTGTATTTATAAGCAGTCAGTTGGTCCGATCTCATCCATTAAATCGAAACAAATCGATCACAAACATGTAGCAATTGTTTTGATCTTGGTAACTCTTTAAGTACTTATTTATTCGTATATCAAACAGCTTGAGTGGGTTACACATATATACATATATATCAGATGTCTGATCCGACTACATGTGTCCTGCAAACGTCATTAGTTCCAGGATCGAAACTTTCGATGTGTCAGACAAGGGGCTTTCTCTGTTGTGCTTTTTGCACAATGGTGGAAAATTGTCACAGTAACAAACCTGGCGGTCGTGAACACGTGGTCGAATTCCACCTGTCTCTGAATCCGGGGATTTCCCTCCGGACATCGCTGGCATCGGCCAGCCAGCGGAGTACCAAAAGGTCACGTGACCCCTGTCATAGAAATCACGTGTCACGCCGTAACCGAGTTATTGGCATCGCCTTGTCAATATTCCCACTAACAGATGTGTGTTCGTTTCATGGCACTTTCTTCGTAAATTGACTTCGTAAATCTTAGCATGCTAGCGGCGGATGCTACGGGATATCCTATGCAACCAGTTTGGCTCCATATCAAGCCCAACGAGACGTTGGGCTTGATCTGAGATCCAAATTGTTTGCCAATTTGATTCAATTTCTTCAAAATGAGAATAAAATATCACGTATTGCGAATCATTTAAGTTAACAATTTAGCACACACAAATTACCCAGCATGCAAAGAGGTACAACGACGCCTGTCATTTTCGTGACATGAAATCGACATTGCGGGTGGGAAAGATGCTTGTATAGAAGTTCCATGAAGTTCGATCTTAAATCATGATTTTCCAAAGAAACTCAATTGTTCAGATTGGTGTTCCTTCAAAATTGAATAGTTATAATATGAATGTAAATCAATTCGAAGAGTGATTGTTTGTAGGAAATGTGTGCTTTCGATCTTCATTTAAAGTTATTGAGACGTCAACTGTTTGTTAAACATGGTTATAATTCGACCTCAATTTTAAGAAAACGTCAAATCGAGAAACATACATTCGCATCTTGATGCCTTTGAGACAGATGACCTTTGTAATCCTTGTGGGAAATGGAGTGTGGGTGAGTTGGATTTAACGGCACGCGACACTTAAATGGTCATATAGCACCGATTTTTTTTATGAAATGGAGAATTTCTTTCACAATGTTTTAAAAGTAAACGAATACTAAATTCCTTTTCGATAGGTACTCTTCTTGTTCAGCAGATTAATTTTGTGTTATCAATATGAATAAGCATGTGGAAAAATGATATGACATATTTACCTAATCAACTATTGTTTTTCAAGTCATGGGCTGTCTGATCTGGGTATACAGTGTTGGTCAGTACTGTGAATACATATTGACTTAAGGGTTAAAGAAATCCTGCGCACCTGGATTTCCTGGTTATACAATATTGCAGCGCAGTAATTCGAGTTCATCCAATTCCATACGCTTGATGTTAAACAAAGAAAGATGAAGGGATTACATGAATTGGACCATGCATAAGTCCGAATTATCCCAGATTGTGGCATATCTGTATCGCGAGGTTTTAAAGAATTAGGATTAACCTTTTCAGTTTTGCTAAGAAACGTTCATGCGATAAAATGTTATCTCAAATGATCATAAGAATATAATGCTTGGTTCCTGATTTTGTTCGGAGGTAAAATCTTAGTATATAACAGGTTGGACAACATCTTGTGGGACCTGATCTGAGATCCAAACTAATTTTGCAGAATTAATCAAATATTTTTAAAACTCACGTAAAGTTTTCAAAGCGTCTAGAAGAAATTAAAAAGCTGATAGTGATAAATTTTGACAAATGATCGAGAGTGAATTTTATTTTAAATTTGACCCTTACGCTTGCGAGTCTGAATCGCCTGATATGGGTCTAAACCAGATTACCATGGCATATGGGCTGGATGATAATATAGTACTACAGTAGAAACTCGTTAGTTCGAAACTATGGGGACTATTATTACAAGCCCGAATCATCCGAAGTGCGAATATATTCGCACTTCGGGTGATTCGGACTTGTAAAAATTGCCCCCAAATCCATATGTGTTAAAAAATCAATAAAAACGTTATTCCGGAATTCGAGTTATCGGATTTTGAACTATCGATACTCGACTGTACTTGAAATTTGTTTTCACTTTTAGTCATTTTTGGAAGAAAATAACATATGGCGCGTCGCGATAAGAAAATGAAAATTTAACATAATTATATACAGAGATATACTAGAAAGGGCGACTACTCCATCGACCTAGTTTGAGATTTCGTGTGTAGGTAGTGATAAGCTACTCAAATTCATTATCACACCGATCGCGACCGAAGTGATATCGTCAACCTGCTCGCACCTGAATCAGTCGCCGAGAATATCGCCGTCTGATCCGGATCTTGTTTGAGTCGATAATTCAGCGGACTTATTTTTTGGCGGCAGGATAATATGGAAGCCCTGGAGGGACGTTCCGAGTTCTTAGTTCACTAATTCTGACTTCCGACTTCATCACTTCTTAGTTCCGAGTTCTTAGTTTACTACTTCTGACTTCCGACTTCATCACTTCTTAATATAATAAGTATATCGGAAGTAAGAAGTGATGAAGTAGGAAGTAAGAAGTAGTGAACTAAGAACTCGGAACTAAGAAGTTATGAAGTCGGAAGTTAGAAGAAGTGAACTAAGAACTCGGAAGTAAGAAGTGATGAAGTCGGAAGTCAGATGTAGTGAACTAAGAACTCGGAAGTAAGAAGTGATGAAGTCGGAAGTCAGAAGTAGTGAACTAAGAACTCGGAACTAAGAAGTTATGAAGTCGGAAGTCAGAAGTAGTGAACTTAGAACTCGGAACTAAGAAGTTATGAAGTCGGAAGTCAGAAGTAGTGAACTAAGAACTCGGAAGTAAGAAGTGATGAAGTCGGAACTAAGAAGTCGGATGTCCCTCCAGGGCTTCCATAGGATAAGGGTTACATATTACAAGGCAGTGAATAGTCGGCGATATAGACCTACCGTTGTATATTTAAAGTTTGGTCCCTTATTGTCTAATGGTCCCATTTTATTTTTAAAATATAAATTAAAATATACACATATGAAGTGGTTTTTGTTGTGAAGTAAAGGACTTATACATTTATTTCTGTAGACTGTGAAGAGAACTATAACATAACATGGTTAAAATTATGTACATAAATTCCTACTAGTTGAGATATCTAAACATTTGTTCCACACTACTAAAAGGCGCCCTGTATCAGTATCAGCACCAGCTTAGACCGGACACCAGAGAAATATCAAGACTTTAATTTGTATTTTCAAAAAGCTAGAATAATGTTATTGTTGTTTTATTTAATGAAATACAGGAAACAACTTACTGTTCTACTCTTGTATTCTTACTTGGAATACTTTCTTTTTCCGTCTATTTTTCTTTCTTTTTCTTTGATATATTTTATGTTATGTCGTCCTTTCAGAACTGAATATATATTTAATATTTCATATTTGAAAAATGGTATTGTTCTGTATTTAGCCCTTTGCTCCATAGATGCACCCCTTTATGCATCAAATAATGACTTGAATACACTGTTGAGTATGAAGCATTTGCCAAAATGAGCAAATGCTACACCTTCTCCGGTGCTTCCAAAGCCATAACATACATGCTTTATTCCAATTAATCATATTGTGTTGGTAAATTTTTATTGTGAATGCATGTAAGCTTAAAACTAGAAAGGGAGAAAGGTGTTATGCAGCACTGAAAGGATAGCAACTTACAAATTAATGATATCTTTTTTTTAAAAATGCCATATTGTATTTGTATTTTGAGTGAAATACATTGTAGGGGGAGGGCCGTAACTAATGTTGGTAGAACTTGTGGCCCAACCATCTTTCAATTTATATTGAATAAAGTGTTTGAACAAGACTCGTGTTTTAGAAAACCTACCTAGAAAACGGTGTGAACACAACATATAGATCATCAAGTCAAGTCAAGTCAAAAGTTTATTGGCATAAACATTACATGTTCATCGCCACGCAACATACAAAGCGTATGGCGGGAAATTTACAACCAAACATAAATATATACAGATGCAGAAAAGTATGTAAGTAATTATGGCAGAATAATATTGAGAAAGGAAAAGAAAAAAAAATCCAAGTTAAAATCATGTTGAGTTCGATGTAAAGTGAAAATATTTCATATAATATGAATAGTGTAGA
>JAULCE010203413.1:0-11385 GCA_032359355.1 Macoma nasuta | reverse complement strand
AAAGGGAAACACAATTTTGAATGGTTTTAGAAACGTTGTGGAAAATAGAGCATTTGCTTGTTACAAGCAAATGTTCAATTTCCCATATTTTTAAAATTGATTTGTCCGAAACCAGATATTTCTCCTTGTTATGGAGTAAATATAGCATTTGAAGAAAAGATCTAAATATAGCATATGACTAAAATGGTTTAAGTTTGAAATTCAACTAAACTCTTAACCCTTTCACTGCCTTACCCCGAGTGTAATAACATTTGCAAACAACTTGGATCCGAATGAGACGCCGAATAACTCGGCGACTCATTTAGATCCAAGCTATTTGACACTCGACCAAAGGTTTAACCAAAGGTCGAGGGAGTGTGTTATGGCTAAAACGGAAGTAGACAACATATTGGCGCATGTGCACAACCTGCCTGGTAGTGAAGGGGTTAAATCTGTCATAAGAAATAGATATCGTAGTGACTATAAGTAGCTGGTTGTCACTTATTGAAATACTTATGTAATGCAAAAAGCTTTTTTGAGCATTGTGTGATCACCTGTCTAAAGCTTTATCATGCTGCAATAATTATTGCCTGTTTGATTTGTGAGTCGTGGTTAGTTTATCTTCGAATTTTGTCAAACTAGTATCGGGGTGTCTTAACAGCATTGACTCGGGTCAGACACCGAGTTACTCGGTATCTGGCCCGGATCCAAAATATGGTTATAGTCGCGACAAGCATGATAAGTTATAAAGGTCACACATGCCTCGTTCTTGAGTGGCCACTCAACTAGGTTTGGCTTTAAAATATTTTATTGTCGATATACTGATATATCAATGTATAAAATTAAAATACTACGGTATTTTGTAAAATATTTTATGTTTTGATGCCTCATGTGTCATCTTGTACAAGCATGGCAAAAAGGTAACAACTTACTCAAAATGCACCCTGCTCCAATAGTTGTCCAGGTTGCATTTGATTGGCACGTGATAGTTGTTGAAGCACTTGACACGACGCCGTAGCCTGGATCGCACGTATAGTTTCTCACTGTGCCTTCAAGATTGCTTCCAGGGGACACGACGGCATTCGATACAACAGGAGTGTCACAACCTAGAATGCACAAGATATATTAGTGTCCTTGTGCTGATGAAAAATAATGAATCCGAGAGCATCATTTAACCTTTATCACGCTAAGCACGTCAATTGGTCGCAATGCTTCCTAATGGCGAAACAGATTGAATCCAGATCAAACGCTAAGTAACACGGCGTCTCATCCGGACCCAAGCTGTATGGCATCCATACAATATTTTCACCAAATTCTAAACAAATTCGACAAGGTTTAGAAAATGCTACTGACGAGATTTTGAGCGAGTTGTTTTATGTTACTGCGACACCAAAAGATCATATAGCGCCGATCAACGCCGAGTGATACGGCAAAAAATTGAATTGATTTGTTTTGTTTTTGTTGGGTTTTACGTCGCTTCGACAGTATTTCAGTCATAGCGCGACGCCCGACTTATTACCAGTGGAGGAAGACCCCAGAGACCCGTCTGAGTTGCACAGACGGACAACTGGGTAGAACCACTGACCTACCTCAAGCCAGCCGGGTGGCTTCCTCTATTAAAGATTTTCACCCCTCGCGAGGGTCGAACCCACAGCGGTGAGGGGCAAACCTATGAATTCAAAAACAAGGGTGTTGTCTCGATTGACGAGCCAGTAAAAACATAACTAAAAGGCGATTTAAAACGTCATGATATTTAAATATCCTTGAATACAAACCAGTTTTTTTAGAAAAGATAGACTATTCTCTGGCGATACATTACTAAAACGTTCCTGCATAGGGTCGGTAGTAAAACGTACTGGGGCCGTATTCATAAAGCTCCTAAGGAAAATCTCAAACTTAAGTGAAAATTTCAAATGCATATTTCCAATTTATTTTCAATTATACTTCAACGATACTTGGCATGCTTAGGAAAAACTACGTTATTCATAAGCATGCAAGGTTTCATTGAAGAATTGTGGGTAAAAATAGAAAAAGTCTGCATTTGAAATGTTCACTTAAGTTTGAGAATTGCCTTAGGAGCTTTATGAATACGGCCCCAGACTGCCAACTGCCAAGGGTTTACAATGTATTTTTATACATATCCAATCAGCGACCCCGATTTCCCCGATGTTTCAATAAATTTAGCATGCCCTTTTTTTTTATGTTGGTGAGAGAAAACACAACGATATACCTTCGATTAAAGTAATCACGGACGGACTATTGCGACGCTGTTCATGGGGCCACCACGCGGACACCGCGTGATCCAGTGTAAGGATAAAGGTGTCAAACTCACATTAAATGTCATTTAAGAAATAAATTTTAAAAACGTGTCTCCATAATTTTGCGAATTCGTGTTTGCAAACTGAAAGCATTGAAATTCGGATACTTTTCCCTCCACTTCTGCACTACTTTAGATGAACTTTTTCACCCATTGCATTTTGGTTTGAGGTTTGCGGTGATTGTTTCTAGAAATCGCATATATAACTTAAGCAGGAGGTTTTCATTAAGCCCTTGCTAAAAGGAGAAAGCCGTGTAACAACTACATCATACACTTATAGCATAGTTCTCGAAATGTAAAAATAAGTCAACGGAACTAGTTGTATGTAATAATGCATACTGTTTTAGATTGCGCTTCATGTATATACCGTTTTAAAGCAAATTTCACTTACGTGTACGTGATTTTAGAATAAATCACCGGTGTTCTTCTAAATCCAATGATGTGCCATTTAAGAAGAAAACCTTTAACATGTTCTTTTAGAAAGAAATTTTGCTTGGGTAACCTGACTTTTATGAGCAAACGCCATTGTCTTGTCTTGTCTTCTTTTCCCTCCTTCGTGAGAACCGCACTGTTGCACGTTGAACTATATATCCGTCACCTTTTGTTATCACGTGTTTTTTTTAAATTCGCTAAAATTCAATGATCAAGGTACCAATTAAAAGTCACATTGATAAAAAAAACATATATGCACACTGATAGTGTAGTAACTATGTACACGAACTTAGAATGTAAGGGTGTGGGTGTCGAGTACAATGCAACACATTAAGACACGCTAATACAGTGTTCTGCACATATATACACACTGACATACGCACACTGCTACCGGTAACTTTATATGTATAATAAAAGTTAATAACTGGGCGTCAAATACGATAGCAACGCGCTTAAGTACACTTAAGTCAGTTCTCTGCATATATGACTACACTAAAGTTCTTTCACTGGTATACTATGTAACTAGTATGTAGTATATTAAAAGTCATTAGCTAGGTGTTGATCAATCTGGCACCACCCTAAGATACTTTTTAAACAGTTCCCTGCGTATAATTATATACGTTATGTCCATAGTTAAGATATTAAGTAGTTATAATAATCCGGCTCTATAAAAGTCAGTGTGTATTCACTGGTAAGGGACGGGGGCAGTTGGGCTAGGCTTCTGGGTCTTCTTCGCCGGGACACCACCTGGTTCAGCATTCGGTTAGGGGTACTGTCGAGGTTATAGAGTAGTCTGCTGCATAGACGGTCAGCTGGATCCCGGATACATAGTTGGGCAGTTGGCCAGCAGTTGATAATATACTCGGTCTTGTCTGACAAACTAAGTTGACTGTTGTCGATGTTAACCAGGTTGCTCAGCTCTTGCTCTAAGTCCCCGAGGATAGGAGCATGTATTCTATCCAGCATCGGGCATACCAGTACAAAATGTTCTGTGGATTCACTAGCTGAGCCACACAAGAGATCTGTGTCAGAGACAACATGCTGATTAAAACTTTTCCTATTGGTTAGCAAGATGTAAGTTCCTGTTGCAAATCTGATTTTTGGTTTCAGTCTCTCTGACTCTCTCACTGAGAACTCTAATCCAAATAGCAAATGTACTTCCCCTGGGACGTAGTTTTCCCCATGCAGGTACATAAGAGATTTATACATCTTACAAGTAGAGTTGATTCTTTCAGTCCAGCATTTGTTGACAGTACTGTGGACTACACACTTCAATTGTGACTTTGTTGTAATCTCATTGATAATGTCCCCTAGTGGCGGTAGGTCATACTTCCACACGATCTTATGTACGTCTGTTACCCAGCTTCTACTATCTACGGGTTTCATCGCATATTGTCTTTCAAGGATTTGTCTCTCGATACTATCCTGCGATACTATCCTGTTTTGACTTGTCAAGTTGTGCAAGAAGACCAAAGATTCAGTTCGGATGATCCCGATATGAGTTGAGCTCTCCACTGGTGGAATTTCTCTTTCGTTTAATAAGAAGGAGTTCATTTGAGTTCTGAGCCTATTATTCACCTTGATGTGAACACTCTTTGCTGGTTGGAGAGTATACCTTTCCATATTGGCAAAATCTGTTGACATATCTCGGAGTATCTGTGTATCAGAATGGCCCTGTGCTGCTAGGCAAATTTCGTCGGCACAGGCGCTGGCCGCATACATCATACTTCCGATCTTCTGACTGTGCGGTGCTTCCTACAGCCTGCATAGTAACGGATTGACATAGGCTTTGTACAGATATGTGCTTAATATTTCACCCTGGCGTACGCCCTGTTTAATGTTGACTGTTTCTGACGTCTGGTTATTCCATTTGACTGCTAAGGAACCTTTACTGTGGAAACTGTTTAATCAGGGTCCAATGTTTATTACTAACACCCATATGGTACATTCTACGTAGGAGGTGACTGTGATTGACCACATCAAAGGCAGTCTTGGCATCGAGCAGTATCAGGTTCATCAGTGATTTCTGATCCTTACTTTCTCTGTATAGGTCCTCGATAATAAAAGCCGAGTTCAGTGGAGATGCGTTTTTGTAGAATCCTCGCTGAGTATAACACTGTTGCATCTCAATTAGTAGAGACACACGTCGGCGAAGTATAGGCTCAACAATTTCCCAATGACTGGCAACACTGTAATTCCCCGGTAGTTAGATGCTACGCTTGCCTAGCCCTTATTCTTGAACACAGGTGTGAGAATTCCAATCTTAAGAACATCGGGAAAGACACCAGTGATGAATATATAGTTCAGTCAGTTCATTAACATAGTTTTCATGCTAGTCTGAGATTCTAGGTTTAAACTGTTTTGATATGTTCAATTGTAATGTTATATAAGTCTGCTGACTTGCCAATGTTAATACTGTTGACTGCTTCTTGTAGTTCTGTTTCAGTAACTGGCTCTACCTGCCTTTCTGCTGCAAGGGGAAACATATGTTTCACTTCCATTTTGACTTGTCCATGATATTTGTTGTCGTAAAATTCATGCTCACTTTGCTTGGCGAGTGTTGAGAAATGTTCCTCAAACCCCTGTATCACTGTCTCTTCACAATAGTTCGCATCACCTGGTGAAACATTTTCCTTTCTTTCCCTGCGAGCTGACAAGTCGGTGGAATAGTTTGGTATCTGATGTCCGAGTTTCCGGGGTTTTTTGCTATTCAAGCACATCTCGATTAGCAAGTGTCTGTCGATAGAGTCTCCTGAATTCTGTTTTACTTTTATTTCTTCTTGTTAAGAGTTCATTCTGCTGATCTTGAGGATTACCTGCGTTTTACATTGTACAAAGTGCTGCTTAATGGATTTTAGAGCCAATCTAATCTCTGTATTCTACACTCGTAGCTTAGGTTTGAAGTCAAACTTTCTCCGCGAGTGACTCGACTTCATGGCTGCATCATCCAATATTCGACGAAAGCTGAGTATGACTGGTTCAATGTTGTCAGCGTCTAAACTAATTTGGGTTAACTCATCGATATTGTTCTCAACATATGAGGCATATCTAGGTCAATATCTCCGGATTTCCAGCTTACTCTGTCATGACTTTCTTTGGCTTATCTATTTACCCTTTCCATTTGATTGTACATTGTATAGGGTAGTGGTCTGAAGTGTTGCTTCCCATATCGTTTAGTATAACTTTCTGTTCTTCAGACTCCTTCTCTTGAAGATTGTGAATAAAATAGTCAATTTCTGAGCACTCGCCCCAAGTGGGGTGACATTGATTTTCCCTACAGACTTTTATATTAATCCATATTCCTTAATAAAGTCCCTTATGAATTTAAGTCTCTTTCCTCTAGTTTTGCTATAAAGATTGTCATTAATATCGCCCCCAATGAGTATGCTAGAGTTTGTGGAATATTAGAGGCATAGTTCTGATAATTGATCGATAGTATCACAAAATGTTGCTGCATTCCCGTTAATGCCTCTTGTTGGGAGGTACACCGAGATCGATAATTACCCTACATTAGTTATGGAATTGGTCAATGCACATGGCCTGTATTCGAGGATCTCGGTCTTTTAACTTGTAAATTATGGAATCAATGGGTTTATTCCAGATGATGCCTAAACCTCCGTAACCTCTTAGCATCTGCGCTGGCAAGTCTGGATCATTCATGTCAACGACCTTTCCACAGAATCCGACATTCGTGTCGATCTCCCCTAGTGAATGTATTTGTGAATGAAATAGCCAATGTTCTTGTAGTAAAATTATATCATCGTTCACTAATAATTCTTTGCTTGTCAGGGCACTGTTTTTAATGTTCTTACAGTTGTAGGAGACTATCTTCAGAGTTTGCTGGTCTTCCTATACTATGGCTTGAGCTGACCCCAGTGGCCCTGGTACAAAAAAGGCCGATTATCCAGATCACCATTGTCTGACCGGACTTGAGCCCTATGCTTGCAGTTATGGGGACATAAATGCTGGAGTCGGGTTGTTGTTTGCCTGCACTGGTCTCACTATTGAGGCTTCATGTCTGGGTTGTCTCTCATACGGTGCTTGTGGTTGTAGGGGAACATACGTTGGCGTAAGATTTTTTATTGCCTGCACAGGTTTCACAATAGTGGATTCGTATCTGTTGTCTTACATACGGTGCTTGAGAGATGGTAGAGCCGCTCTCTGAAAAACCGAAGCTGATATGTGTATTGGCATAGGACCGACAGCTGCATAGTAGATGGGCTGTCCCTTAGCAGGTTTGCATCGGGTATACTTCAGGGAAGTTCTTCACTTCTCGCAGGGTTGCTTGGGGCAGTAGGTGTGTTTAGCTCAGCTGCAATTCCGCCGTCTGTTTCACGAGTTAAGTCAATGAAGGCTCCTTCAGTGGGATTACTTGTTTCGAGTACAGCTGTCTTTCCATCGCTTACTACTTCTGTGGAATTAAGGTTCACATGCTCTGCGGGCTTGGTCTGGCATGGATCGGCCAGTACTGGCCGTGGTCTTAGTCACTGTAACTGGATGGGGGTATCCAGGGGTATATCTTCAATGTTCTGGAGATCAGATTCAATGCGAGTAAGTACAACATTCATGATTTTATCTTACTTAGGTGCACTATCCTTTCATTTAAGGTTTTAACAATTTGGAGAAGCTCTTTCTGGCTTCCAGCTGCTTTGCATACACCTCCATTTTCAATAACTCTTTACTTTTCTCATTGAGTTGTTTTCTCTTTAACAGTCAGATCATCCTCTTTCTTCTTGCATTTCAGCTCATGCTCCCTAAGTTCAGCTCTTTTACTCTCCCCCTCCACCAAAGTCACGGTCGGGATTGAAAGTTGTTGCTCTGGACTAGTTTGGTTTTTTTTTGGATGTAGGGCTTGGCTGTATAGTTTTACTTTGATGCTGTGACGGCTCCTGTTTGTTGAATCTACTG
This sequence comes from Macoma nasuta, assembly GCA_032359355.1. Lineage (NCBI taxonomy): Eukaryota > Metazoa > Mollusca > Bivalvia > Cardiida > Tellinidae > Macoma > Macoma nasuta. The sequence continues at coordinate 3,749 of JAULCE010203413.1, read as the reverse complement.
TCTGAGGTTTGTCGTTCAACAATATGAGTCTCTGACATTTATGCAATCCACAGGTTTCAGTGTATCACCGTGACCAGTCCGTTCAACTCTGGATTCACCTAATAAGCTTTTAGCTTTACTAATATTGGTTCTTGTAGTAGACGAACTAGACGGGAGACATAGTTTCTTGGATTTGTTATTTAAACATATATTATATGAGTATTGGTTTACACCACTATTTTCAAGCTCTCGTATCTGCTCATTTGATATGTTTTCACACTTATAGTGGATCTAGTGATTACCTGCTTCACAGAGAATACCTCTTGTTCTGCACTGTCTTTTGCACATAGGACATACCGAGATTTCCTGATGTGTACATTTGGAGTCCGTTATCTCTACATGTCCCAAACCGTCACCCTTTCTTGTATTTTAATAGCATTCTCCAGAGGTTGTGTTAATTGTTGGTTCAATGAGTCAAGATCAAGATCGTTCTGATCACATACATCTTTCACAAGTTTATGTACACCATCAATGTCATTATTTATAAACTCTTTAAGTTTTTGCCATTGACAAGGAATCTAATAGTGGTTACATACACATTCTGGGTGTAGGATAGGGAGCTAGGATCTGTAACTCTGTACGTTTCTTGTGTAAAGTTGTTGCCTGATTTGTCTGTAGTGATCGGGATATTGACTATAGTACTGTTTTAAAGCAAACTGTAAAAGGTCAAAGGACACCGCATCTGCCGTCAGTACCAAACCTCCATCCTTGTATTCATACGCCAACTGCTTTGGTCTCTTCGCGGCTGCCAGCTTTCTTTTCAATGACCTGTCAATATTCAAGTTATATCCATCTTGCACTAACCTGTCTACTGTCGCTAACTTGCCTGCTGTCGCATTCTTTCCTTTTGTCTTTCTCAGAACTCTACCAGGACGTACAGCACACGCCATGGCACTGGAGTTATCGTCACAAAATTACCCAACACGCCCGACTACCCCACCACCCAAGACCCAGACGCGAGAAAATGTCTATAAGTACAGTCAGAATAATAAGCGACAAAACTCATATGCATTATTGTCTTGTATGGTCATTTAAGGGCATGTTATGATGTATGACAAAAAACAACTAAATAACCATTTTTCTCGATAGCCTCTTCGACTTTTAACACAACCCTGAAGCTGATGACTATTGAAAACAGTGTGGATAATTTAGCATTAAGCTACGTTGAACAAATGCTCCATTTTACACAATGATTTTTGAAGTCATTCAAAAGTGGGCGTTTTCCTTTGTCAAATATGATCTTCCTACTCATCGCATGCTTTCATTGTCAATTAGTCAAAAATACCATATAGTGAAAAAGGACAGTCATGCTATTTCGCACGTAGCACGGTTACCAGACGATGAGTCACGAGACCGCCATTTTCATACGACACTTTAACTAGATAACGAAAGCACTTAAAAACCGGGCCTTATCCCAGATAGTGTATCGGACACTTTGTAACTAAAAGCCATGTTTCTTCTTCCATATGTTTCAAACGTGTGTTTGTTTCATTATTAACTATAAAATACTCGCTTTTGTCATTTTTGCATTCACACTCGTCTCCTCCACACCCACCACCCATCCTCCTCGACCCGAACCCAAATCTACCCCTGCCAGAATGGGTGTATCAGCGGCGGTCACTTTTCAAAAGCCCATATCTTTTCAACCTAAAGTCCGATCTACATATCCCTTAAAGCGTAGGAAGCTTAGAATTAGTAATTTGATATGACATGGTGTACCAAAATGTGTGTTATGTTACCACCGTGTTTTCCTTTTGAATTCCACGGCGCCGTCGTTGAATACATGTAAACTTGGCGGTCATTTGGTTCGTTACGAGAGTTTTTCAAGTTCATGTAGTTTCTTTTTTTAGAACGCTTTGGATTCCCCCTTTAAAAGTCATTTTTTATAAGTTCGTTTTATTTTTTTATTAAATATCAGAGCTTCGTTATGAACTCTAATGTATCGATAGTATCTATCAGCCACTGGCTGTGTCATATTCAATCAAGGTCATTTGTAATAGATATACACATGTACATTTATTTAAAATTTCCGGTAATTCGAACAAATCAAAAACGTCCCGCCAACTTCGATACATATGCACAAAGCCAACGGTTTTGGTTCAGATTTTAGTTTTTAATAAAGCAAGAATTATTCATGAAGCTAGATCATAATATTTAGATTCGACTGTAGTCGAATTGATTTTACAGGTTCAATTTGAATTCAGGTTGAGATCTTGCTCAATCTGGGGTGGGGGTCAACTTTAGATTGTACACTTAATTGTGTTGCCAAAACAATGAAATTTTGTACAGGCAGTCAAATAAATGCGTGAACAGTGCATGAACACTTCATGAATAGTTCGTGTAATTTGCGAATGGTTCGTGACGTGCGCAAATGGTCCGTGACGTTCATTAACTATGCGTGAACTGGTTGTGCCATGAAGTTAGGTGTGAAACTACACGCTATATAAAGTGCGTGGCGCCAAGTGGGACAAAGCGGGACCAAACATTGCCCCGACGACTTCACGCATGCTCAAAGTCGTCGAGACAATACGTTGCGAAGCGGGAAAATAGCGGTAACTATGCGTGCGTGCGTGCGTAAAACTGTTGTATAATGCTGGACAATACAATACGGTAGATGCGAACAATGCGCTAACTGCGCGAACAAATAGTGCCATTGCGTGTCGATGTATGCCACTGCGGCCCATTTTTGCCCGCGCAGTGCGTAGACGGGGAGTAACTTATGCGTGTGCAGTGCGCAAACATGCCGCAAGCACGGCTTACCGCTCCGCTGCGTAGTACCAAAATGGCACACCTTGTCACGACGCATTGTGTGGCAAAATGCGTGCCAATGCCAGGGTTGCTTTAGAGCAAGAATCCTGTCAATGTTTGATGGTTTTGAAACATTGTGATACGTTGAGCATTTCCCACAATATTTGCAAAAGGCGTCTGCTAATGATGTGCCAAAAAGCATGCATATGTGGTAAATAGGTAAAAGGCGTTCTGTACGATCAATTTATAGTCAGGGTCCATTGTTCAATTGCTTTTTTATTTGATTTTGAGATCGTGTCTACTTCGGGCAAATAACATGCTGTCAAGCCGTCATATTACGCCATAAATACGTCACGTGATCATTCGCCTAGCACAATGTCACGTTACTCTGACACCGGGTTAGAAACTCCCTTGTCTTCGACAAAAAGATAACACTACCCTTTTCAACGCCAATCGATGACAGGGGAGTATCATCTTTGAACGAATATTGGTATGTCGCGACAGTCATCGAACCTGCGACCTCCCCTCCGTGGATCCGACGCTCTACCACTCTGTGCCATTGGTTTTGTCAATAAAGGTCTTGACCCATTACATATATATTTACACAGTTTTCATTTCAGCTTAAATGCTACTTCTTTGGTAAATAATAACATCATTATTACAGTTGCTAAGCCAGATGATTAAATCATTCCCGTGCCAATTATGAATAAACAAAGTGATACGATGCTCCTTACTTAGCCATATGAGTGCAATTAACCTAGTTTAAATCATGTGTACCGGTCCTATCAGCAAAATGGGATGAATAACAACGGAGAATAAGATAAGGCCAGTGTTTTTTAATTTTTTGTTTCTCAGATTTTATCCAGCAATTTCTAGGGTAGGAGGAGGGAATAAAATTTAAAAAAAAATATGGGATTGATTTGGATTAAGATACCAAATCGATGGCTTGGCGCAAAACTATT
>JAULCE010203302.1:0-11386 GCA_032359355.1 Macoma nasuta | reverse complement strand
GTTTCGGAATATACAACAAATATTTAATCGTCTCTGTGATTTATTCCGCTAAAATATTATATTTGAAAATAGTCCCATCGACAATTTTAAATATGGCGCCGAAAGAGTTAATCGGAAACAAATTATCATTTTATTTTTGACCTCCAAGCAATCTACAGGTAACACTTATTCCGATGTCATGTCCAGATAAACGAGCGTGATCCGACAAACGCTTTTAACACTGATGTGATCATTCAGGACAGTTCTAATGAATGGTTACAACATACTATTTGGGCGTGAAATAAGGATATTAGCATTTTGGATACTCACAAATCTGTAAGTTCTATGTAGAAATGTTAGTAGCTGATTTGGATGTTCACTGACTGCAAGGCAATAAGGCTTGTTTTCTCATGACAATGTGCAAATTTGTTTGTCCCAATATAACAACAGAAGGAGGGATTTATGAACGGCTGGCTTCTAGCAGATTGATGTTGTTTTTAAATTGATGTTTGATCTCTGTCTATAGTGAGGCAGAGACAAGAGAGTTAGTTTAATTAATGAATCATTTGTGACACTTTCTTCGAAATTTTGTCTTATGGAGGGATGAATAGAAAACACGCAAATCAGCAGATACGCTTTCAAAAACACTGGATTTGTAGACATTCGGCAAAATCAATTACATCATGTTCTCTAGCAATAATAGCGGAGACCCTTTGCAGACGTTGGGTCTTGAACTGTGGCTGCTGATCTGGTTTTATACTTGTTTCACCTCTATAAACCTCATATTCACAGAAGGTGTCAAATATATATATTACATTCCATAATAATTGTGCTATAACCAAGCTATAGCAAACTATGTTGGTGCTCAGTTTTGAACTTTTGATTTTTATCTTTACAGCAAAATGCTTAAAACTAAGCAATGTTGCAACGTAGAATAAGTTGAAAATAAAATTTGATGATGAGGTGACATCAACTGATTATGATTATAAACACGTGTCTCGAAATTTTAAATTGAGATTAATAAAAAATGATATATGTGTGAACTTTAAAGCCTCCCCCCTTTTTTCTAATATCCCTGTTTCTTCGCCGAAATTTGAGCTAACTAGAATATTCTTTTTTAACTACTTCATTAATGTGTGTTTTTTATATATATTTAGGCAGTAAACGTCATTTTCATCAATAGTTTTCCTATTTTTTCCAAAATTTGTACCAGTATGATTGTAATGTCGGTGTAGAAGTAGTATATTACTATTTTAGCGACTTGACAAATACATTCTTACAACAACTTATCGTAATCATTTATTTTTATTATCTTTTGCTTCGCTACTAGTTTACTAGTATGATATTAGTGTCAGTGTAGTAGACTGCAAATTTTAGCTCACTTCCCATCTTTGACATCTCGTTGTGGTTATTTACTTTTTAGGGCTTGTAAACAATTTTCTTTAGTTAATACATTGAATTTAAGAGTATCGCCCCCTTCTCTTACCAATATGTTTCCTTCATTTTTATCTATAGTATTATGAAATTTCCCACCGACATATGAACCAGTATAATTGTAATGTCGGTGTTAAAGTAGTATATTGCTATTTTAGCGTATTGTACATTAGATTCTTACGACTTTTTAGCGTAATCATATGTTTTTATTATTGTTTTGCTTCGCTACTGGTTTACCAGTATGATATTGGTGTCCATGTAGTAGACAGCTTATTTTAGCTCACTTACCCTCTTTGACATAGCGTTGTGGTAATTTAATATTTTGGCTTGTTGACTTTTTTTTCTTTGTTCTCCTAATTTTCCGCCGACATTTGAACCAGTTTGATTGTAATGTCGGTGTAGAAGTAGTAATATTTTTCGATTTTAGCGATTTGTACTAATCATTCCGGCCTTTTTGCGTAATTATCTATCTTTATTATTGTTTTGCTTCGCTACTCGTTAACAAGTATGATATTGGTGTCAGTGTAGTAGACTGCTAATTTTAGCTCGATTGTCTTCTTTGACATAGCCTTTTGGTAATTTACTTTTTTGGCTTGTGGACTTTTTTCTTAACTTAATACATTGAGTTAGAGATTATCGCCCGCTTCTCGAATGAAAATGTTTCCTTCATTTCTATCAATAGTATTCCTATTATTCGCAGACATTTGAAACAGTATGATTGTAATGTCGGTGTAGAATAAGTATATTGCTATTTTAGCGACTTGTAAATTACATTCTTACGATTTTTTAACGTTATCATTTATCTTTTTATTATTCTTTTGCATCGCTATTTGTTAACCAGTATGATATAAGTGTCCGTGTAGTAGACTGCTAATTTTAGCTCACTTGTCATCTTTGACATATCCTTTTGGTAATTTACTTTTTGGCTGCCTTTATAACAAATAGGTATGTATTCTTGTATATGAGAGCTTTAAGATGTGGATCTTGTAAGGTGTATTTGACATAGCTTGCATGATTAATAACCTACCTTTTGTTGTACAATTTCCATCTTTATACTATAGCAAACAATGACCAGACGCCACATCAGATATGTTGCGACCTCTCTATGTATACCAAGAGAGGTCGCAACATATCTGATGTGGCTTCTGGTTATGGTATACACTGTTTCCTACTAATCCACCAACAGTGGTTTATGATTTTTTATTCCAAATTGATTGGGTACAAATCTTCGTCTATCTATGTAAATCGGCGTCTGATCTGGGTACGAACTGTTTGAACAGGTCGACAGTGCTCTGTGCCTCACGCGTGAGATGGCGTTTCTCCGAATAAATCAGAAGGTTATACCAAATAAGGCTTTGAACAGTATAGCCGTTTAGGCAGGGTGTCCGAATACTTGGTGTAAATACGTAATGAAATTAAGTACACATTCCTTACGTGTTATTTACTAGTACGTGTACTTGATTCAAATTGTTCTCTCGAACGAGCGCAATGATAACAGTAATACCCATGTTACACTACCATTCAAAAGAATAGGCATCAGTTATTTTAGAATTAAACGCTGAAATTTATGATCAAATATTTAAACGAAATGAAAAACAAATAAAGCATATACCATTTTATTTTGCTGAGGCCTTTGTAATTGGAGTTACATTTTGATGCAGACGGTCAAGTTCCAGGTCCAGCTTTCATGAAGCGTCTCGAGTCGAGATCGTGCTCAAACTCAAAATTGCAAAATTAAATATCTCATTTATTTGTTTGCTTCTGCACTAAAGTTTTGTATGCCTGTGAAACAATCCATGTTTCACAGGCAATCCATGTTTCACAGGCAGACAAAATTATATTGAAGTAGCATTAGAATTTAGGTCAATATTTGAGATCGAAACTTTGAATTTGGCATGATCTCGACTCGAGACGCTTTGTGAAAGCCGTGCCTGATCTAACGACACCTGTCAACGTGGTGTCTGAGTTGGAATTGCACTGTTTTAACCGTTTGTAAAGTAACCACTGAAAATTTAATGGTTTGCTTTTGTTTACTTTGTGAATGCTGTTTGCGGATTTTCCAGACCGTTGATAACATATGCAAACTGTTTGAATCAAAATCAACCACCACAAAAGAGGGCCTGATTGAGGCCATCAAACTGACTGGTGTTCAGAAGTCAAAAACTCAAAAGTTCATTTTTTCTCTTTCAAGTTCAATGCCACTGCAATGAAATTTCGACTGCCAATGAAACATTCCTTCAATGCCTCTGCACTTAAATTTTGACTTCCAGTGACACATGGAATATCTCACTGACAGTCAAGGGCAGTGCATAGAAATTGGGGGGTCTATATATCATGTTGAAATTTTGAGCACGATCTCGATTCGAGATGGTCAATACATTACCCTTGATACACTGTTACAATAAAGTGTGTAAATAAGTGGTGATACAAATAGAAAACTGGAATTTGTTTGTATGCTAGGGGTGATAAAAAAGATAAAGGAATGATGGAATACAAAAAAGAAAAATGATTGCTATTGTCTCGAAAGGATACTTTAAACAGTGATGTAGCGGATCAGAAACCATATTGGTTCAAAAATCAATCACTACAAGGGTCCAGCCAATGGTGTCGGAAGACTTAACTCATTATCCCCAATACATTATTTAGATTGTGACATCATTGTTCTAATTTTAGCTTACTAAACATAATCTCAAAGACAAATGATTGCTTAATATCTCTGGTTTTGGAGACATTATGGGAAATAGAGCATTTGCTACAGGGGAGCAAATGCTCTATTTCTCATAATCTCTTCGAATGTCAGCCACAATAGATACGCAATTATGCGTCTCTAGGAGGGAATGAGTTAAGCTACACTTTTCTTGAAAGCTAACAGTGCTTCGTCAGCATTCTTGCAGAAAGCTGTTTGACTATTATATTCAGTTGATGTTTTGATTTATTTTTATGTATTTTTTGTGTGTAAATATTCCCATTTTCCATTTATGTGTTATTTGTTATTTGCAAGAATCTTGAAGCGAATGGTCCACACTTTCAACCAAACTTACAACGTCATATAAACATCGGTTTTGCCATGCGTTCGCCACATAAAATGCTTTATGTACCTCTGTAAGAATTAATCTATGAAAACGTTATTGGAAATGGTGAATTTGCGTGTGACCAGCAACTTTTCCATTTACCACAATGTTTTATAATTTTCAATCTTGGGACTTCCTTTTCTCAAAATATAGTATTCTTTTCATCTTATGCTTTAATTATATACGTATGGATCCTAAACGGGCATATTACTTTATGATTTGACTACCTTTATTTAAAGTTTCCATGGCACTATGTGATTGAGCTTAGCGTCGTGTTATTTTGTCAACTAAAAATGTAAACACATATACTTTCTATTTAAGTATCAATAAAAGTCGAGAATGATCAGTTTTCTTGTAGATAAAACCCTGTGTGTCAATGTCTAGATCATGATTGTTTTATAAATTGTTACATGTTCTAGGAAAACAGAACATAAATTAAGGTGCAAATACTTTGAACTAGATAATACTCAAGTTTCAAATGCGGCAGCTGGTGAGACCCAGCTTTCAGTAAACGTCTCAAGCTTAGATCCTGCCCAAACTCATTTTTTCTCTTTTGATTTTGTCATAAATCGCATTGCCAATGCTTGAAACTTCAGCCTTCGAGTGCATGTTTTATCTATCAGACAAAATGTTAGTGTAGTTACAATGGAGAATAATGGGTATCTTGTGGGTATCTGAAGTTTAAATTTAAGCTTGAGCAAATCCTCAGCTCGAGATATTAATTGAATGTTGGGATAGGGTATACGCTATTTTATTGACTTCATAGTTGATTAACTTTGTTCGCTATCACTGAATAGGATGTAAATGTGTGAATAAAAACTTGCAGTTGATATACAAAATAATGACACACATGAGGTGCAACTTTTTCCGTCGATACTTGAATTATTTCTTTTAATGTTCGTCCATGATATTTCACTATTAGCAGACACTGTTATTGGTTTACAAAAAACAATTAAGAACAATAAAACAGTTTTGTGATCATAATGAATATATGTGAATATAGACAAAACAAAAGGTTTAGTTTTTATGTGAGGGGGCAGTTGTCGCGAAAAGAAATATTGTTTTACTAAACAATTCGAGTGTGAGTCTGGATTTTCTTATGTTGGAATGTATTTCAGCAGTACATTGTCATTATATAAAATGGCAGAGCTATCAGCTATCACAGCAAAGAAGGTGCTGTTAATGTTATTGAAGAGCGTTCTGTCTCTACCCTGTATAAATTAAAACACATTCTTCAAAATAGCTGATTATTAAGTTACACCAATTATACTGAATGGAGCTGAAATATAGGGGATGTTAGACTAAAATTTTTATTGAAAACATACATGCATATTGCATACGCTTGTAAAAGGTTTTTGCACATATGTTTGTTATAACGCAGTGATGGGAGACTAAGGGCGTTTTCCCATAACAATACTTGCAATGAAACGTTGTGTAAAATATTCGCTTAGAATATTGAAACTACCAGATGAAAGGTATGTTACACTCTGCTACAATAAGCTTATGTTGTTTGGCAACCTGGAACACAAAAATTGGGTCACTAACTTGAGAAAGAAAATATAATCTAATGGATTTGGATATATATGGGAAGCACAACGTATGCAAAATGAAGAACGTTTCCTTTATGACTGTACAAGTAGAGTGAAAGATTAATATTTACAATTGTGGAATGAAAGATGCACATATAATAACAAATAAAATGAATTGTATGTGTATATAAAGCCAACATTCAGTTTGGATATCGATGTCAATAATTTAGATATATTGAAGTTTAAAAGATGTTTAACAATTAATGATAGAAAAGGGTCGCCATATTGGTCTGCTTGAGGAGGACAGGACTTGTTTCAATTGCAAAAATGCGATTGAAAATGAGTACCACTTTGTCGTTATATGTCCACTTTATGCAGAATCGAGACGTTTATATATTCCTCAAAAATACTATGATGCTTCAAATCTACACAAGTGTCATTTGCTTTATTCTAATACAAGTGTTGAAGCGTTACGAGAGCTAGCTATGTATTTGTATTGTGCCAACAAAATAAGGGAATCATATGTTGTTAAGCTAGGAAAAAGGACCAGTCAGGTGCATGCATTGGAAAATTGAAATATTTTATTTGTTTGACAGAGTTTGTTGATGATGTAACAACAGAGACCTGAGGTAGATGCAAGCCAGGTGGTTCAGTGTTTGTCAAGGGGCTCTATACTTGTTTAAGAAGAAGGAATCATAGGTCACCTCCAACATTTGAGTATATTGAAAGCCACCTTGTTTGTCAAAAAAACATTTGAATGGAATAGATTCATCTTTAGCCGGTGACAGCGGATATCTAAAGTAGATGCAAGTCAGGTGGTTCAGTGTCTATCAAGAGGTTTGATACTGGTTCAAGAGGAAGACGCCTGTTCAAAATTTGAGTATTTTCAAGTCAAATCTATTTGTCAGAAATATTAATGAATGGCAAAGATTCATGATTGTTTTTGTCAACACTATACATTGATTAGTTCGTTCTTGATCTGGCAGCAATAGGGACCTGCGGTAGATGCAAGCCGTGTGGCTAGGTGTCTGCCAAGGGTCTTTTCTTGATTCAAGATGAAGGTTTAATTTTCGGGAGAGGTAGAGAAACAATGGATTTAGTAACTATTTTAAGTTAGATTGTTACTGTTAGACACCTACTTTATTATAAGTAAAAGGTGTTTTCATCAAAATTGTTGTATAAATTCTACAAATGCTTTTTTGACATTAAAGCTACATACAGTTTAAGTACATATTACTAATGCAATCTGTACAGATACAGAATACAGTGAATCCTTTGATTCCCATGAGCTTGCAAACTACTACAGTATTTAAGAAAAATTGAATATATATTAAAATTGTCTTCTTGTGCACAAACTTTTACAATCCAATAACGTGGTTAAATAATTTGTTTGTCTTCAGTTGTGTATATTGACCGGGTACCTAAATTAGGAAATAAAAGTTGAAGTTGAAAACAGCCTCTCACAACTGACACACGGTAAAGTCCTAGTGACAAGCTTAATTTGTAAGCAAAATTGTTAACTTCGTTTCACAAGATATCTCTGAGGTGTCTTTAACTTGATCCATTTCGTCATATAAATTCCCTTTGAAGTAATTGATCTATATGACGAACTTTAATAACACAATGTATTTTCCTGACTGTGTTGACATGTAAGACCCACACAAGTCAACACAAATATCTGCCTCTGCACTGTTTGATATAAGACAGTAAAGATATCCTAGCCTGACCTGTCTTGGCTTGCACCAAACTTCTCGAGATGACACCTTGCACTATCTCAAAATTGCATTTGGATTTCTCATTCAATTTAATTGCCATTGTTCTTACAGTTTGATTGCCAGTGAAATATTCAAATTATTACTGGCAGTCAATTTTGCAGTGATGTGGCAATACCATTTAGGACGATATGTGCGGTTGAATATTTTTTATTGAACAAGATCTCGACTCTAAAAGCTAACAAACAAAATACTTGATTTGAAACTATGTTGGAAACAAGCTGGCTTGTGTCGATCTACTCTGTGATTCAAGTCAGTTTTATTTTAGTGACGCCTCCGGCCCAAGCAAATATAAAACAGTTTACAAAGTACCAGCATGATAGTGTCATACATGATATCAGGTTAAGATAAAAACTTAAATATTTGACCTCGAGCATACTGGGTTATATTCAGTTGTCGTGATTTGGTTTAAACAATATTTTATTCTCATTATTGTAATACAAGGTACAGTTTCATTGAATAATACAAATTTTTCAGCAAAAAAGGAATCAGAACAAAGCAAAAGCTTATGTTAAATATGTCTCCATTGCCACGATTTGCAGTAACGAGTTTTATTACGTACAATTCATGAAAGTTACAGACATTAAATTACAACGTCAGCAAAATTAGGTTTTCATTAATTGGAAAGCTTGATATGAGATTAGATATAAGAGTATAACCCTACTTTTTTCTGCTGTTGAACACCATGATACATGATGTTTTGACATCTCTATGACATGTCAAACACGCTACAGTGAAGGTTTAAATCAGAGGACTTGTGATGATCAATTCAGACTTGACCATTTATCTTTGTCATTAATATAATCTACATAGATTTGTTTTCATTTTTTCTGCATTCATTATGTTGCAGATGTTGGTGGGTATTGGCGATTCTGAATCTACAATCCATGCAAAGCCGGACGACAACTTTCAATATGCTCGGTCATATGTATTTACTTCTCCGTGAAAGAGTTTCTTATTGTCAGAAGGCAATGTAGACTAGGATCAGGACTCGCTTTCATCAAATTTTCACTGACATTCACTGGCAGTCAAAGCTGTGCAATTCAGGGTCTATTTAAATGGCAAATTTCTTTGAATTATATCCTAACTATGCAGGCTGATCAGGGTCTACCCTAATCTGACTGGTCCCAAAAAAACTTTCGAATAAGGGTCAACACTATTTATTTATTTTGTGGTTAACCCCTTCACTGCCATATTTGACCTATTTACAATAAAAGTACCTGGTAAATAGGAAGATCATCTAAGAGAAAGGAAATACCAATTTTGAATGTCTTTGAAATCGTTTGTTTGTGGAGCGTTTGTTCAATATGAGCAAACTATCAATTTAAACAATTCTTACAAAACTCATCTTCTACAGAGGCGTCGATAGATATTTCTGTGGAGTAAGGGTTAAACCGAATTTAATTGAGCTAGTCAGTTTTGTATATCCTATTCTCATATAATTTTTTAATATTCACATACTAAAATGTGTCAAAAGCGTATATATAGAGTATAGGTTTAACCAACAAATTGAACCCCATATATCTGTGTATGATATCGCCTTAACTACGTAGTGTCGTTGAAATAGAACACCATCCGATAATTGATTTGCAATTTCGACTAATGTAAAAACTACCCGTATGTGCAACACGGAAACTAATATACAAATTGAATCTGGAAAAGGTAACCAAATTCAATAGGTGAAGGTATGTATGTCTTAATTTCTTTTTCACTGATTTACTGTATTTCCATAATCACATTGTAATTGGCTTGGATTAAAATATATTTGTGCTCGTCTGTATGTTTGCATATATGTTTTCATACTCTGCATATGAAGAGGGAATACCCAATAAAACGATGAATCAATTATTAATGCTGTGTATGCGAGTGTGTTTGAATCGCTTCGTATGTCATATTTAACCCATTCATGCCTTGGTTCATCAGTTGACTCGCCCAATGATGCATTCCAGCACCTCTATTATTCGCTGAAAGGGGGGTTTATCGAAGGATTAACACATCTGGACAAAGCTTATATATGCATGAGAACAGCAAACAACGCAGACCCGGATCAGAGGGCTCATTCAGGTGGTTGCCTACGTGCCTTTTAAAGGACGATGGGTATAAATTAGTTAACCCGTTCACTGCCCTACCACAAATTTAGTCAGAAGCGAAAACAGCTTGGATCTGAATGAGACGCCGAGAACCTCGGCTTCTCATTCGGATCCAAGCTGTTTGACACTGGACCAACAGTTTAATCAAAGTTCGAGTGAGTGTGTAAGTAGACAAATGATTGCGCATGTGCAAAACCTTTCTGGCAGTAAAGGGTTTAACCGCACCGAAGAGGCAGCGCATCGGAGCGAAAACGGTTTGACCGTCAATTTAATAAAAGTTCAAGTTCCTATTAAATGTGTTATCATATGATGACATGTTTTCCATTGTATAGAGATAACCCTGATGTGTCACATGTGTAGATTAACAAGATATACATAACCATTGTTGTTGATGGTATAGTATGAATCAGTGAAATAGATCTAGATAAAATTGTCAATACCTAGCGTCGGTTGTAAATATCTGTTCATTCCTGAGAAATAATGGAGACGTCGTCATTGTTTTCCAGGAATGGACAGAAACAAGAACCTTAGCCGACTTTAAATACACCCGACCAACATGGTTACAAAATTATCAACTATATTAAACGAAAAAATGTGTTTCCCAAAAACATTACAAAACATAAAACCAAGTCTCCATTTCCCGAAAGTTAATGGAGAGTTTATGAACAGGACTACGTCACAGGTATATTTGAATTCTTCTTTAACCACATACGTTCCAGTTTTGAAAAATGGCACGTACGTGGTTAAAGAAGGATACCGATGGTATGATTGAGTCCCTCTGCTTTTCTTAGCGAAAGTTGTCGTCTGCTGAAATTGCCACCTGTGTCCCTTTTCAAAGTCGCACAAAATTCTGTACACACGTATAGCTGTATCGACACACAGAATATTATCCGTCTTAAAATATTTAAATCTACGGCGCATTTTAAAAAAATATTTCTGCTATATCTTTTCTTAGTCTAATATAAGAAAGTCAAAAGACCGCCGTCTTATCTGGATCCAAACTGTTTGCAGTAGGTAGAAGGTAAAATAGAAAAAGTGCATCACTTATGTACTAATTAAATCCAACATTAACCTAACCATCATTATACAGTCGGTCATCGTTATCTCGAACTCGGTTAAGACCAATTCATGCTTTTAACGAAACGCACACGTGATTTTGTGATACATATTTCTAATCTGTAACGCGGCGTTTTAACTAGATTCATGCTGTTTAACACAACAGAAGTCAGAATGACATAACCTTATTCGATACTAATACAACTTGGATTGATGTAGATCGTGATCAGATACCATAAGAGAATTGTGTTTATCTGGTCTGGGTCTACACTCTTTGTCTGTCAAAAACACCATTGTCTTGAGACGCGTCACGGCACAAATGATGAAATGACAGTTAATGTAGTTTATGCTCCAATTATATTACAACGTACTGCATGCTTGGTGGTCAACCCTTTTACAGTTGGCCATCACGCTTCCCTCTTCGCTTGTGCGACGACAGGAAGATCATAAAACTC
>JAULCE010203301.1:0-18899 GCA_032359355.1 Macoma nasuta | reverse complement strand
AATTATTGTCATCCATAATTTTGATAAAAGTTGTCAAGAACAAAGTAATATATATTGTATGGATTTCACGAGGTATTTGAATTAACCGGACTTCAAGAGGGCGACTTTAGCCGCCCGAGTGTAGGAAGGGTTATTTAAATCACGAGTGAAATTATGCAATATATGTTTTGTATCATGGCCCTGCTCAAGCATTCTAAAGAAAACGTCATTGATCACGTGTCAAATGTGCTGAACGAATTTCAAAAAATATATTTAAAATACGTCGTGTCATATCCTTCAAATAAGCGTTGACCAATAAAAACTGCCGTGCAAAAACCGATTTCCATGCAGGTATCTGATACAAGCTCACTGCTAGACAGTTGTTGAATGGTTTCTCTTATGTGCAAGCACTGCTCCCTAAGAAACCCATACAAGAGTGCGTGTATCCGATTTAAACTTTAACAATTCCTATAGTAAACGCCAGAGCCATGGTACAAACACGAGATGGACCATATACCTCTAGTGTGTGCTATCTGAAAAACAATCGTTCTAAAAACCCGTACAATAACCTTTAAGGTCTTTGTCGACTAAGCACTTTCGATTCGTCCTTACTTTTTCAAACTCATCAAGACGTGTGACGACAAAAATGACATCTGATGAAGCCACCGATTTGTGAGAGCTGTTTCAGGGGAAATCATACAAACTAATTAAATTGTCGTAATTAGACCTCGGGACAATGCGTGTGTGTTGATAGATGTTTTTCACATCACTTGTGTGAAACAAAATTGAATTGTATTCATTGTTACCGGTTTTGTTTGTCCACAATGGAGCGTAAAATCAATATTTGGGTTGTGTTTGGTATTATTAGGATTGCTGTGATGTTTTTCTTCGGTGTACCTCAAATATGTCAGTGACATTTTGTCAAAATTTCATTTTCATCTGAGAGAAGTACAAAGACACAATCATGCCATACATTGACTATCAATGACACGTTTTAATCACATAGCATTGATTGTTTCCGGGTAAAGATGACCACCTCGTATTTATTAATTTTACCTATGTTTAAGATAAGAAATGACGTTTAAACTACAAATCGATCCATTTTGTTTATATAGAGTGACGACAAACTACAGTTTAAAGAGATACTCGCGCAAATAAAAATCTTGAAAAATTAAATTCACTGTATGCTGAAATATCATCATAATTAGACTAAACTACTTCCCTTTAAATATGAATCAAAGAGTATTTTAGCTCTAGATTTATTTCCAAACAGTTTTTTGACTTGTTGAAAAACATAACTCATTCTGATCCGAGCTGTCATCTAGAAGGCTCTGATTGGAGTTTACATTTTTTACCGATATAATGATGTTCTTTGTTATCTGCATACAATGCGTAAAAACTCGATTTGAATAGCATATGTTGGTTGTTAACACATGTTGATAGTAGTTTATGTGATTCCGAGTCATTTTCAAGACGATAGAATACAATTTAATGAATGGTAAAGCTATTTTTTTTTCATTTCTACAAATGTTCCTAGGAAAACAACAAAAGGTACACCTCCATGTTGGTAAATAGTTTGAAAATAAGCATGGTGACACCCATTCTAGTAGTGTATGGCAACAACGTTCGAAAGGTGAAGTTTTAAGAACTTATTATTGTCGGTTTTCAAAATATTTGCCTTTATATGCTAATATATTCGGTAAATCTGATAATTTCTGGCTCTAGTTCATATGTATTGTCGCCGAGTTTCGATGTTTTTTCTGTAATCTATATCTGTTTTTTCATTATTTGTTATATTTGCTTGATGGGGTATGATAATTGAAAGCAAATATCTTGATAAGTGTAGCATTAAGCATAAAATAGGTCTAAACTTAAACAAAAGATGATTAAACATTGAATTCGGATTTGTTCATCCAAAATTGGCCAAAAATAGATTTGTTCACATTTTCTAAAGCCTGTACACAAAAATAAGGATGGTGACCCCTTATTTTCTTGTTACTATTGTGTTTTAAATTGTTTAATTAATACTTCTGCAAAATTTAAGTGATTTTTATTGCAATTTCATATGGGCAAGTAACTCTTTAATTCAACTGCCAGTTATCCCTTTTCAGTATAAAATACATGCATAATCATAAATATGCGATACAAAATATCTGGCACTCGTTGTTTTAGACATAAACATAAATTTCGTCTAGAAACAAATGTTATTAATATTTTCACATACAATCGATAACATCAACACCACGGTGTTCCTTATCTTACACACAGTTAAGATCAGAAACGACGTATAAGTAAATTTCGTACCATATTATACATTAAGAATGACGTCACACTTCACGATGTAAATGTAAGCTAAAGTCCGCTATCAGTTAACCTGTTTTAGTTACTTTAATATTTTATATGTGATAAAGCGTATCTGACACTCTTAAACATTTCTTAAATTCTTCTAGAAATAAATGTCATTCATATCTTCACAGCCTCGTTTAAAAAAATTGTTCTATTCTTGTTTAAGAAAAGTATACCTTATTGCGTTCATTTTTACGAAGTTATCTTCATTGCGTTCTTTCGTTATAGCGTTTACTTCATTGCGTTCATATTTCTCCATTTAACGTATATATTACATTTAATACGACAGATAAATAGTTTAAATGTATGTTCGTATGCATGTATTTTGTGTGTGTTATACGATCACCGATGACCAATTGGTAGATTTAGCATATATTGCTTAATATGTTACCCTCTTTAACAAAAGAATTAACTGACTTGCAAACTTAATGGACAACTCGGTTCAGATTCTATGTTTAGCTTATAAAGTCGTTATTGCCTGGTTAAGATAATCAGCACGCCTTTCTTATCTTACACGCGTTTAAGATAAGAAAGGCGTGTAACAGAAATATTCGTACCATTTTGTACATTTGGAATGACGCCACCCAACGCGATGTAAGTTTAAGTTTAATGCCGCTTTCAGTTAACTTTTTCCAGTCTAATATATATTGTTCAATATGCGATAAAACGAACCCGACACTTGTTGTCTTTCGAAATTTAATTTTCTTAAAGTCGTTTAGAGAATAAATGTTACTATTTCGCCAAATGCTCGTTTCATAAATGGTCATCTCGAATGACGACTCGTGTCAAACTCTATATATAGTTATGTTACAAATAGAGTATCTCATATGAGTGGCCATGGTATATTGAAAATATAAAACGAGTTGTCAGAAACTGTACAAAACGAAGCTCTGCTGAGTTTTGTACATTTTCTGACAACGAAATCATTCTTTTTCAAAATACCATGACCACGAATGTAAAATTCGTGTTTGTATTATATATTCGAATGCGACGGTTATAAGCGCTGAACACATATAACTTCGGTAAATAAAGTGGCCATTTTAACTTTATTCATGATGACGTTACGTATCATTGTTATATCACTAGTTATATATTGAAATATAATCATGACGTTATATCACGCTGGCGACGCCATTTATGATATGATAACAAATACACTTATCCAGCAGCCTTGGACCCGTAACCGGAAGATACCAGTGAGTATAAATATATCATATTGTCTTATTTTGCACAGACTTCTACATGTATACAGTCAAACCTGTATTTAGTGGCCATCATAGCGACTATTAATGACAAGTGCTCGCTTAATGAAGAACAAAAGTAATACAGAAAGCTCTTTTGAAAGGAGTCTACATTACGTTCATTCCACATTAAGCGATCACCTGTCTTAATGACCACATATTCCTAGTTTTGAGCGACCCCTTACTACAGGTTAAACTGTATTGTGGTTACTCTGTAGAAGTTTGCCTTAACATGTACATGTAATACAATGTTAAGAACGGTCCTCAGAGATAGAGGATGTGAAGATTGCAATATTCCACTGTTGACCATTCAAAAAAGTATATCTTATTCTGCTTTACTCTAGTACATCTCTCTTGCAAAAAGCGATTCTGGCCTTATATTCACCAAATCATTCACATATTCAAACCCAAAGAATGACCTCCTACCCATTCATTTGACGTCCAGCTTCTATCAGAATGGGCGCCAAACAAAAGGGCTGGAGAGTGTTATTGAGATTTGAGTCCGAGAACGCTCGGTGAATACAAAGCAGTATCTCGGCACTGATTACAGGGTGTCGTTGTATTTTAAACAGTAACGATTGCAAAGGCCTGGATAGATTACCAAATGATGGCGTGTTTTACATTTTAATGTTTATTATCATATACAAAATCATACAATGCATACATAGTATAGTATTGCAGTGTATAAATAGAAACATGATTATGTAGCTACATACACAGTTTTATCATATATTCAGAACTCGGTGTAGATAATAACACTATCATAACACGTAGCTCTCCTCCATAAATTTATTTGTATCGCCTGGAGCCAACTCGAGAGGAAACGTTCAAACCAAAACATGTATGTAGAACTAATATACAATCGACTGTCGGAGTTTGTAGGAATATTTTTATAGTCACCTTTAGCAGGAAAAGCGTTATTAGTATCAATTTGGTCAAAATGTGTATACTACTGAGTATATCCTTTGAAAGGCCGACACTTGTTGTCTGCGATATTTTCGTCTGCACGTTTTGTCGTCTGCTCATATTAATAAATATTTATTTAACTTTCTTTGGTAGATTAAGTAAAATCTCAGTGACAAAAGGCTTGGAGCTTGATCGGACGCCGAGTTACTCGGCGACTGATCAAGCACCAAGTTGTTTGAAAGGGTTACGACAAATAGTAAAAAACATGATGTTCATCTTCCTAAGGATATACATAATTGTTATAGACTTTTTTCCATCTGGAATATCAAAATATGTAGAATTCCTTCATTTATCTCAATAACAATACATATAATGAATAATTCTACATTATGAACTACCGCCTACGAAATATTTACATAAGCAGGGACACTGGTTTCAATAAACACTTTACTCCATACAAGCGCCTTTTGACGCCTCTGTAGCAGAGAAGAACACACTGTCGAAAGTAAAGATTTTGCTCGTCATGAAAACAACGCTTCGCTTAATTTCCTATAAAGTTTTAAAAATAATTCATTTAACAATATCAGTAAAGTCTGACTTAGATATTCATCCTGTTCATTATCGGATATTTTCACCGTGATTGAGTCTAAATATAGCATAATGTGTAATAATTAAGAAAAAAAATATTCCTAAAAAGCAAATGACAATGTGTTTAAATCGGCGATCAGAATATATTGCTAACTTGTTTAAATGAAGGCTAATATAATAAGTGTCTATTGCACACTTTCAAACAACTTTGTCGGAGCTGCTTCAAAACGGCGTATGTACATTTTTTTCAAAACTGTCACAGTTTAGTACGGAAACTTATCAAATAGAAACTGGGGTCTGAACTAAATCGGAACCGAGTCGAATCGATAAACGAGTATATAACCAAGGATACGGTTTAAACTTCGCATAACACAATTTGGTACACATAACGATGCGCATTTAACGGTTTCTGAGTTTTCAACCGGTCTATTCATTTTAATTATTCTCATTAACCAAATCCATAGCAGAATTTGAGCGAAGGCGGCAGCAGAATCAATTTTATTAGTTTCAGTGCCCTTTCACAAACGATGTTTGATAATGAATAATGTACCTACCACTAATTACACTTAAATGAATCTACTACCTCTTCTTTCTGATCAGGATTTTAACAAATATTACTCTCGGATTTACCACATAAGACGATATTGTTTTTGTAGACGTATCTTTCAGAGCGTTGTAAAAATCAAATGAAAACAAAAATTAACACTTCGCCGCCAGATTTAAAATATTTGGTTGTAACCGGTTTGGGATCAAATATTGTAACGAAATATATAACGGAAATAATAAAGTAATATTTGGTTATTCCAAAATCTATATATTCGGCATAAAATTTGTAGCAATAAAGTTAAGGCCCTGATCAGATGCCGCCTTCTAAGGCGCCGGCTGATCTGTGACTTCACTCTTTTGCAATGTCGATTTGAGTCACTTATGGCGATAAAAGGGTTAAGGCTTTATACGAACAGTGCACAGTTCTTATTTGTGATCAATTCTCCCAGCCACCTTTGTTAACATTCTAATACTTTTCAGACTATACAAGTCGATCCTTTTTAAAACATTGCCGCTGTTAGGGTAAAATTTAACACTTTCAAGACTGTTAACCAGTGTTGAATACCTCTTTACCACTTTTGCAAACACCTGAAGAACCAGATCAGACCCGCAAATTGTATGGCCTTTACTGAGATCAAAACTGCTTGACTCGAAGATTGTTTTACATTTGGGTCACCGGCTGGGAAAAGGGCACTTATTGCATTGCAAACTGTGCAGACCACAGAAACGCGGCGTAGGATCAGTGTTTACACTGTTTGCAGAGTTCTTAGTCAACATACAACTGTCTTCAACAAGCAAACCCTAACCTGAAGACACGGCGGCAGATCAGTTTCTACAAAGTTTGTAATGCCGTAAGGGTCTCTTATCCAGCCGATGTCGAACACTTTGTTTGCACCGGCGGCCATTTGGAAAACTATTAGTTGAGTTATATTCTGTGGAACCCTGCTGTACACCCAGGCTGATAATCTAACCGTCCGCAAGCAAAACAAGTCTGAAAAAATAGAACAATGTTGAATGTATATGGTATTCAGACCTGGGTGAAGCGACCTCTCAATGAAGAAACAATCAAGATATAAATATCACTAAAACATATGGTACTGTAACATAATGCAGAAAGCTTGGCATTAAGTTTGAAAATACTCTTCGTGTTCTGGATTTTAAATGGTCGCTTAACCCTGTATTTCATGTATAATTATAATATAGCCTACACAATATAACTGTTAATCAACACTTTCTTCATTAACATTGTAGTAGTATGTTTAAATGGAAGACTTGCAACACACAGGCTGAATCGTACCTTACAGGCAAACAATGTAGACAATGATCAGATAATTCATTTTCGACGCTGAACAAAATATGCTCATGTTGAGTCTAAATAGAGAACACACCTTGACGTCTCCAACATAGGTGTTTCCGAGTCAACATGTGACGAAGACATTGTCAAGGATGTTAAAAGCAGCTAAAATGCTTTACACAAAAGTATGCCAATAGATGTTTATCAAAAAAACAGAATGTTTGTATATTGTTCAAATTAAATGTTATATGTTACAGTAAGTAGGTTTGTACTTACACCCTGTGTTCCATTCGTTGATTCAACGTTGAAAGTATGAAAATAAAGTGAAAATGAATTAGAATCTCAAGTAATTTACTGCTACCAAGTTATCGCATAAGATATGAGCGATACCTTAAGAATTATTTATGTGTACATTTATTGTGAAACGTTTCCAGTATATCTGTGCTGGCATACATGTAGCTATTTGAGCCGTTATACAACAAAATAAATATTAAGATTATGCAAAACCTTTATTTACTGCACGTCGCACCTATTTAAAAGAGGTTTAGTAATTTCATTCGGCTGTATTCAAATAGAAACGTTCATAAGATAATAAGATAATAAGTAATAGCCAAAAGTGATGACCCAGATAAATTTGCTCCTTCTGGGTCAACACTATTTGTTAAAATTTCTATGTCAGAATATACCAAGGAAAATAAGGCGATGCATTTCTACTTCCTTAATAAACCTGAAAATCAGTAAATGATAATTTCATTAACACGACCAAGAAAAACAGTGTATTGCCAGTAGATTAAACAGAAGACCCCTGCATAATATATTGAACCGGGTTTACTTTGTGTGTAAATGAATACTTGCTAGTTAGATATTTGCTTCCAATACGTAATATAAAGTAACGGATTAATTCGTGAAATGAAACTTATCGTATTACAATTGTATTAAAAGGGAAAAAAAAATAAAACAATACTTACACCCTGTGATACGTGGATAAGGATTATGAAAAAGAAAACAATATAAGTAAGTATAATAGTAAGTATAATGTACATGTAATAACCGTGGCGGAAACAGTATGCCTTAAATTCGTGTAAAAAGATGAATCTATAGGATACAAAAAGTAAACTATTGTCATCACTGTCGCACTCATATCATAAGCTGGTTACCGAACTGTCTACAATAGGCCTGTACACAAAATCTTTATGATTTTTCTGATCCGGTATCTAACTGTTCGTAACCATAATCAGTAGTGGAATATCAAACATAGTTATTATTATTGGATCATTAGTAGGTATATCAAGAATATTACTTATCAGTGGTCGGAGACAAACGTGTTAGTTGCGGATGCACAGTGCTCCTTCTTCTGGGTAAGGTCTAAGAATAGCAAGAGTTTGAACATTTCAATAAACTTATTTTTCTTACTATATTTTACAGACGTATGAATGTTTTGATATTAACATAAGACTAAAGTAAACTCCAATCATAAACAATCTTTGTTTAGCCGAACCTCGTGATCTCGAAATTAGATTTACAATATAGTTTGGGGTTAAGTGGACCATTTTTAAGGATCAGAGCTACCCGAAGTTCGAATTTAATTCGAAATTGGGAAAATTCGAAATTTTAAAACATGTCCCGCCAACGTCAACAAAATCAGTTGCGAGTGTATATCGTTTACAGAAGATAGATGTTGGTACTAAGTTAATATCTAATGGTAATTAAGATAAAAGTCATACTTACAAAAACTTGAACCTGAAATAAACAATATTCAACACTCATAATATTTTCTATTTTATTATGTTAACATATATAAGGATTACATGCACATTGCTGTATGAACTTATTCTAAATAATTCATCATGCTAATCATATTATTCGTCTCCATCGAAGCGCGTTTTGACGTCTCTGTAGCAGACGACTAATTAAAATATTGTGGGAAATTGAACACTTCACGAAACAATACTCAAAATCCTACGACCTTTTCGAAAAAGACTTAAAAACGTATTTTTCTTTTTGCCTAGATACTCAGACTTTTCAATGTGTATCAGTACACAACATATCACATTAGGTAATGGGATCAATCAACATTAGGAAAGAGGAACAAGCACATAATCTAAGCTTGAGCTGCGTCGTTTGACAATCTTCACAGCAACACTACAAAACACTACATTGTAATTACAATGAGTGGTGATACACTATAACAAATAGCATGGTAAATTATGATAAACAAAAGCATTAATCATAATTCAGGCAACTGATACGATTAAAGAAACAAAATAAGTAAAACTAAAGAAATAACAATGTCAAAAGATAAAGAGAAAACAAAACTTACCATCTGTTAATAGTTTGACAGCAACCATGAAAAGAAGAGAAAAATAAATGTTTTAGTACAATGAAACACATTCTGGTCTAAAGGGAGATAACGCCAAGATGCTTGCCTCTTAGCATAACCTTATACTAACTTCCCATACAATACAATGTTTGGACAGCAGCACGCACACATGCCTAATGGTTGTTCCCGATCGTCTCATTCCAAAATAGTTCGTGATGACAACGAGATAGACAATCGGGAAACAGATAATTCAGTAGCAGAGACCATAACATACTAAATCTAACGTCATTTATTTTTTTCTGATGAGTAAGTCATCCGAAAATTATTGTTAAGGGTGGATAAAATGTAAGAAGGGTGTGGATGCTCGTTCAGACAAAGCAATGCATTTTAAACAAACAGAGAGTGACATGTCCAGACGTAATATTTTAGAGCAGAAAATATGTTATTTGTAAAACTCAAAAAAATGCAGAAGATATAAATAAATTCGACGCCTGCAGACTTAATTGAAAATAGAATGGCATCGACTGCGACTGGCGTACGAAATACTTCATCATAGATTAATACTGATACAACATAACCACGCCAAAATTCTGCTTCAGCGACCTCCCAAAAATATCGGTTTTGTGTTAATCTGAGTCTTAATGTCTTATATTTTCTTAAACAGTATGGCTGCCGATATCGCCCCGGTTTTCACTGGACGATCATTAACCTTTCGCCTGATACGGACGAAAACGACATAGCAGAATATATATTTGAAAACTATACTGCAGGCAATAGTTCCACTGGCTGAAGCTATATGCATGAATTACATGAATAATAAAAACTGAGCTAAATTCTTACCGGCTATTTGAAGTAAGTCAGCAGGAACATGAAAAAGAAACAACAATGAATAAATATATATTAATATAAAACATAAATAAACGTTAAATTGAAGAACTGTACATGTATTTACGTTATGTATGTATTAACCATCTACACCCTTTAGCAATTCGGTGAATGTTTTGTAAACGATACGAATCCAAAGATACACTGATTCAGCGTCTCACCCTGATATCCTTTGAAAGACCGACAATTGTCGTTTGATATATTTCCCTTTGCACTTTTTGTCGTCTGTTCATATCTATGTATATTCATTTAACTTTCTTTGGTATAATAAGTACAATATGACTGCCAAACAGCTTGAAGCTTGATCAGGCGCGTCTGATCAAGCTTCGAGCTGTTTGCAAAGATTGCTACAACTACGTGTTTACGTTACAGTCTTCCAAAGGATATATATTACGTTACAGTCTTCCAAAGGATATATACTGTTTAAATACAGATTTTTTATTTAACATAAGACAAAAAAGGTGACTGAAAATAGCAGCCAACGATTGTTTTGCCGACGAGAATCGATCCCCACCATTTTAACTGTCAGATGTGTTATGAGAACTACGTATGAGTAATGTGCTGTTAACCACTTTCTTCATGAATATTTATGTTCGCATATTCAATGAATATGTGTTATTTTAAGCATGCACAAGAGACACCACTTTACACTACAGATGTGTAACACTCAGAGTCAACAGATCTACATGCAAAAAGTGAAGAGCCTAACTGATAAAAGCGTAGTTAACATGCGTTTATACATGTATTAAGACAAGTTTTAATTTTTAGGTAGGAGAAATCAATTATAGTAATATGTAAATAAATAACGCAGTCTTGTCAAACACTTACCCCGACATGCCAGCGGCAGGCTGTTTGATGATTGGTTTCCAGCCTGAACTTTTTATCGCATTGTGAGCACATCTGTAAGGCGAACCCGGAACGGGAGGAATGAGGAGTTCGTGTTACCTGTGATACCAATAAAAGCGAAACATTGTACTAACAATCTTACAGCTATAACAAAGTCATCCTTCAAATTATACAGCATCAATTCTCCATCAACTTACATCACTTGGCTTTCACAGCTTGATTGGTTGATCGTCTTCCCTTTACCCTTTATTTCACAGATACCCCTTATTGCACCTTTGTAGCAGATGACTGTTGAAATCTTTTATGAGAAATGGAGCTTTACTCATGATGCGAAAATGCATTTTTTATTTTCATCAACGTGTTCAACGCCATTCAAAGTTGATGTTTTCTTTTCTTCTAAATAATCATCATCATAATCTTTCATTGTGAATGAGTCTAAAATAGCTTAAGGGGTAAAGGGATAAGTAATATTATGAAAGGTGTAATATAGTTTTGGAAAATATATCCTAAATTTCTGATCTTGCGAGTATCACCTAAACGATTCAAAACAAGGATCGTACAATTGTGTTTGCATCAGTTAGTGTAAGAATAGACAGAGTGTTGCTGTCACTAGCTCCAGTGGATATATGTACAAGACTATCGTCGGTTTGCTACTAAAGTTTTATTTCAGAAT
Organism: Macoma nasuta; assembly: GCA_032359355.1. NCBI lineage: Eukaryota > Metazoa > Mollusca > Bivalvia > Cardiida > Tellinidae > Macoma > Macoma nasuta. Next base: position 7,275 of record JAULCE010203301.1, on the reverse strand, counting down.
GGCACTCAACTGAGCATGTATGTGTCTTTCCTACGAATGGCAGTTACGTGAGGTTTGGCGGACGGCGACGAATGTTTCCACAACCACATAAATGTTTCATTATGCCAAAGTGACAGTTACATGGTTTTGCAAGAAACCGACGTTATACTGACCTATTTGTTCTCTACGTTTTGTTACTGGATTGTCACCTGTCATAGACCGACAGAGTGGAACAGTATGGTCTGGTTCCCGACCGTCGATGTTATTGTCATCGCAAATATAGTTCGCATTCTTTACGACGACGATGACCTTCTACGGTCGAGAACCAACTGTTCAGTTTCGTTTTAGGCCGCTTAATTTGGTGGAAAAAACAGAAAGAGGCAATAAGAGCGTCTGGATCTGTCATTGTCTAGAACCTAATTACGCTTCGAATAAGAATCAATCGTAACCCTTTTCTCCACTGAAGCGAATTATAACGCCTCTGTAACTGAAAGCTATTAAAGTCATTGTAGGAAATGAAGCATTTGCTCGGTAAGAGCAAATGCTTCATTCCCTTCAATGATTTCAAAACAATTCAAAAATGGATTTTTCTGTTACCTAAATTTTATTTTTTTTATAAGATCCTTTCTTGTGGTTAAATCTAAAAAAAGGTTGTCGGAGGAAAGGGTTAATGAGATGTCAACTCTGTTAGACATTTTGAAACAAATTCTGTTCAATTTTATGTATACACATATTGATAGGTTTACGTTTAGAGTGGCATAAAATCAATCAGATTTCATATTCAACGGTAAACAAGAAATGAAACGTCAAAAAATGTCTTCATTACTTTAACGCGTCATTGGGGAAATGAAATCATTTTCTTCAAATATTTGAATTGACCAATTTGTTATCGAAATATTCAATTAAAATATCACATTAAGCGACGTCTCCGTGTGCAAATAACACCTTACATGAAATTAAACACATTAAAGAAATATCGGTTTCCCACTTGTAACCATCGTGAGCATTACGGACAAGGTCGGCTCAACGTCTTTTTAAACACGAAGTAAGGTATATGCGACACCTTGTTCTCTCAAGTTATTCTAAAAAAGGGCGGTCAATTCTTGATTTTTTGCAGGAATAAAATATGCGAGTCAAACAGTGTGTAAGTGTTAATTTTTCAACAGTGAAATCATGATTATTTTTTTTGAAGTGTAATTTTAAATTTCAAGAAGATACATGTAAGAAATAAAATAATTGTACTTTACAGTGTAAGATCGAATTGTATTTCACTCGTGGGAAGCAGATGTGGTGTTCTCACTCGTGGCTTCGCCGCCACTCGTGAGAACAACAATTGTGCTTCCCACTTGATGAAATATAACTCGATCTTACAGTACACTGACAAGTGCAATTATCCTCTATATAGTATATATCCAAAATACATGATCAATGTTCGTACCAAATGCATGGTTTAGTTAAATCAAACTGCTTATGTTCCGCTATGTTTGACCATTCAAAAATGAAAGCAAAAACATTTTGCACAAGGTAACTAAACTCACAATTTGATAATCCCTCTCTTCTACCGCATCATCCTTGTCTCCTGCATCAGTATGATTCATGGTCTGGCTTTGAGTCAGGAAGGCTCTATCTCTAGGGGAGTAGTCGAATTCCGTATCTGATTCTGGCCGTTTACTCTTGTGTCGATGGTCATGAAGGAAGTTCATAGACTTCGAATGTCTCAAAAGAGATTTCCGCTGATGCTGTTCCAATCTCACATTATCCTTGAATAGTTTGTCTCTGTGTTTGTTCACTTCCTTTGAGGCATTTTTCTTCTCCCTGATTATTTGTTGCTTAAGTTTCTTCTCCAAGCACCTTACCCTACTCTGGTGTGTGAACAGATCTCGGTAGAGTGTTCTATATCCACAAGCTTCGCACTCGACAAACCGGAAGTCACATTCCTCGAGATGTCTGCGTAGGTCGCATCGTTTGACGGTCTTTTTGCAGCCATTATCTTTGAACTCACATTTGACGGGAGCGTTTGGACAAACGTCTGCGTGATCTGGAAGCTCGGCGAGAATGAACACGTGACCACATTTATGACCACACGTGATCTTTAAGTCCAGCAATGTAAGTTTGAACTCTATTGATGTTTCTGTCATGTCAGGACTTAATGTTGAATTACATACAGGACAGTTCGCTCGTGACGTCCGCGATTTCAAAGTCCGTTGAACGCATGTCTGGCAATATATGTGCTGGCACCCGGCTGTAACTGGGTTCAGTAAAACGTGTTGGCACAGACCGCAGATGAAAGTCGCGTCTACTGTTCCATTGAACATTGTCACATCCAATCCCATGATGGAGCCTTCTCTTCCTTGAAAAGAAAAACAGTAAAGAAATACATGTACAGCGTCTTGAAAAGCAGCATTTCCTAGGGCAACCGGAGCATTTCATGTGACTTTCGATATCAATTTGTCTGAATATTTCACGAGAACACCAAAATATCCAGTGTTTCCTAGTACGTCAGGAGAAATAGAACAAACTGAATTTACTGAATAATCAATAATAACTTCATGACTAATGTGTGCCTGAATAATCATATCGGGACAGTCTGAAGTTCGTCTTGAGAAATATCATTGATTCAAAAAAGTCTTGTCAAACTCGGCGAGACGAATTACCCGAAGTTCGAATTAAAATCAATTGGCATTTGGTTGTTTGTTTTTGTCCTGCTTTCACTATACCTATTCAATTGAGATGCTGCTCAATCTTTAAATGTTGTTTGTATTTGTTTGCGTTTGTGAGGGGGTCTATGTCGCTCCAGAAGTATCGGTCGTTTCGCAGAGTCTGGTTAATTAGTAGTGGCGAAACCTCCAAGAAACCCATCTGATTTGTACTGGCGGATACCTTGCGACAAATCTGCCGGGCAGGTACTTCACCTTACATTACTGTTCTTCAACCTCTGGATGGATAACCCAAAGCGAGGAGGAGCAAGGTGATTGCAAGTCGTATACCATAAAGGTCACCCTTAAAATTGTGCAGTTACTTACTTTGCCACAACAGTAAAATTTGGACTGCCGGAAATAAATATTATTTACCACAGGCAATAGGATATTTTGTACAAGTGGGAATTAAGTTAGGGTCGAAATCTGAAATTGAAAATTGAGCTTGTGCAAGAATTCAGCTTGAGAACTTAAGCAAGCGGAGGGACTGGTTGCAAAAGAAACCAATTACGGTTGGACAACCTGTTATTCGGGCATGTACTCTTCTAAAACAACGTATGTGGTTTAAGAAGAAACCGACATTGTATACCATTGTGTCTGCATTCCAGAAGCTATTCTATTGTGAAGTGGAAAGTAATTACGCTTTAAAAACTGTATAAACACTTCGGCTATAATGTCACAGATGAAAGTATGGAGCGCGATAAAGGCGGTATCCATTTCACCGCTGTCCCTGTATTCACAAAAGATAGTATCTGTTACTCGATACATATAATACTGATCGTATACCAACCCATTCACTGCCGGAAGCACTTCTGCACATGCTCATTATTTCGTCTGCTTCTTTTTTAAACTTCACAGATTAACTTAGTTTCATGCAAAGATTCTCCAAATGTCAAACAGCTAAGATACGGATGAGATACTCGGCGTCTCATCCGGATCTAAGCTGTTTGCATATGACATTATGATTCGGGGTAAGCAGTGAAGGGGTTAATAAACAAGAGAGCAATTACTTTAGTTGGCCATTTTTTAGGGGAATGTATTATGCTGCGATATGACACAACAGATCATGTCGAGGACATGTAAGTAGTAAAAGGCAGTAAACGCACAACAGTCAAAACGGCCAGTCTATTCAGATATTTCATAAGCGGCATTTGGCCTTGATTGAATACAAAGATATATATCTAGTTTGACAAATTACGAATGTCTTAACCATGTCCGCGCCGTAGTCGTTGAAAAACTCGATCTAAAATAAGTTGCAGCCGACAAAATTAGATTTGGCTCCGAAAGGGTTAAAACACAGGGTTCGGGCTTCCCATGAGTGACCCTACATGTAATGTTTCAAGACTTTTATGGCTTTTCATTAAACTGTAGATGTCTTCGTGTTTTGAGAGAGTAGTTTTGATTGTGAATATTATTATAAAAAATATACTCTAACATGAATTGGAAAAAAACACACACAGCTGTTAAACCAGACGGTGCAAAATCGGCCCACTGTATGAAAAATTATGTTGCATTTTCTTTTTGCTTCCCAGAGATATAAATGTACGACATCCTGGCATACTAGGCATAAAGTAGTAAATAAAAGTGTGTCAAACTTGTATGTACTGAAGTCAGTAAATTGTGTTTATAGTTTAATCCTTCTTGGCAAATCTGGATTACCCTAATAAGGATATACATAACATATGTGGTAACGGTCATTTACAAATGTCAAGTTTACAATCTATTTCTATATAATCGAACACATTAGACGCTTTATAATTCGAACGAGACCAATAACATACATGCAGTCAATCAGGGGCCGTATTCACAAAGCGTCTTAGTAAAATAAAATTAAACTTTAGTGAAAATTTCAAAAGCAGATTTCTCTTTATTTACAAAACAAACTTCAGTTTTTCGCAAGCATGCAAAGTTTCATTGAAATATAATTGAAAATAAAGTTGAAATATGTATTTGATTTTTTTACTTAAGTTTAAGACTTTACTAAGACGCTTTGTGAATACGGCCCCTGCTTTTTCATGTCAAGTAGCAATTGCGTTCACTTCAGTTCCTCAAAGTTTCGTCTACACAGAAAGATAAAGGTCACTATGGCAAATCCTTTGAAGAATACACGCTCAGATTACGTATGCATTAACATTATTTATGTATATGAAAGTTAAATGGATAGGACCTTACCCTGTTTGTACCATAGACAACTATAATTACCAAGACATATATAACAGTAGGGTCGCCAGATCAGAAGCCGCCTTGTAAAGGTGACATCTTGCCAGGAATTTCACAATTTGCAAAATATTGCCTTCCCGTGAAAAAAGTTTCGGAAAAGCCAGAGTCTGTTTTTTAATTCTGTGTTTTATTTCGTTCTAAACGAATCTGAATCTGATCTGAAAGCGACCTTTTATTAGTTAGCGCCAAAACGGTTAATGCACAGCGAATGTTCCACAGATATATATTTTATCAACGTTCCGCAATAGGTCTCGACATGAACATAATTATAGAACTCTTAAATGGCGGAATGAGGAATGTAGGAATAGTATCAATAAAAGTAACCACAAACGGTCCATCCTTATTTGAAAAGTGACAGCGAAAACAATTAATTAGTGTCGGTACTATATATGAACAATTACCCGGTGGCACCTTGGAAGCTTACGTTTACCCGAAACTTATGTCGAAGTAGAATGGACAATTTAATTTTGATAAGGTCAAAAATGCCGGATGTTCGAAATAGATTCGAAATTCAGTTACAGGTAACTCTTACTAATAAAAGAAAGTTCATCACGTACACACAACTTGAAAGCAAGAACTTATGATTTTGGTTCAAATTTTATGTTCAAAGAAAACATGAATTCATTCGACTAAATTATGTTTGAAAAATGGCATATACATTAATTAAGAAGAAAACTGACGATGTGCATCTTGAACAATTAAACTGAGTGAGAATATCTCTAATCAAAAGTTAACAGAAAATAAAAATTAGATACCTGATTTATTTTTAAATACTCCTGTATGCTTTTATGGTTCAATATGTAAATAGCCCTACAAGCGTGTTTATGCAGCCATTCCCGTGACCGAGATATCACCATATGAACAGGTAGCTGCGAAATATACCATAAAACCCATATAAAACTATTAGCCCACTTTTCACCCATGTATTCATTTATTTCAAACAGCTTGAATCCAGATCAGACACCGAGTACTCGACGTCTGGTCCGGATCAAAGTTGTTTGACACTCGGTTTAAAATTGTACCAAAGTTGGAACAAATCGGACGAGGTTGAACAATTAAGAAGACGAAAGTTTAAGCAGACGACAATTATCGCATCGGGTAACAGGTTAAGCCTTTCTCTGGCGGTACTGACACATATAAATGTAGTATTTTTATACATATATATGCAAAACAATGTGGATCTAGATTAGAATTACTCGGCGTCACAGTCGGATCCAAGATGTAAGACATTCGCTCATAAATGTCTGAATATTGAATGAAAAACGTTGTGATTTTTAAACTGGGGCTAACAAAATATTAGGCAGACGATATTCTAATAGAAGAATAAGCGTTAATCTGCGATACCTTTTACTATAGACTAGCTTATTTTCTCGAAGGCATACAAATGTTAATGTATATTGAAACATGGATGCGAATCAGGGTCGATAATTTGTGGCGTCTCATCAGGATAAAAACACATTTGAATTGCTTTAATTTAAACAATTTAAATTGTTTTAATTTTCGAAAATCAGCCGAGGAGTAATGCCGCAGACGACATTTCGTATAAAGCCAAAAGCTAATTTCAGTCGTAAATACCTTAAGCACTTTTAACCCTTAGCCTGCTGTTCGTGACTAAGGTAATTATTCAAACAGCTTGGATCCAGATCAGACGCCGAGTAAATCGGCGTCTGACCTGGCTCCAAGCTATTTGACATTCAGACAATAGGTTTACTAAATTTTAAGAATATCGGACGATATTTAAAAATGAAGCAGACGACATTTGTAGCAGAAGATAATTTTCGTAGCAGGCGAAGGGTTAAAGTCCCGTCGTAGCCAAGCCAGAAAGCCAAGCCCACTATAACCGTCGTCTCCATTTTGGTACCTATCATTGTGTCATTATAATATACACGATCAGACACTGAGAATGCGATGTCTGATCTGGTACAAAACACTCACATGTATGACTCTCGGTAACTCTATTTTCAAATTATGAGGTTAACAGGACGCGTTATGATAATATAGCAAGTAGACGAGCATTTGAGCAGACGACAGTATCCTGGTAAGATAGAGGTTAAAACCCCACCTAGCAATCACATAGAGTACCACTTATTCCTGCATGTGGCATCCGTTGATCCAAAGGCCTTAAGTATTATGAAGAGTGTTTCATTATATTGGTAGTACACCCTATCTCCAACATTTCTGAAACTTGTCCCATCTTCTCCTCATTATGATATCATAACGAATTAACCCTTCGCCTGCTACCAAAATTGTCGTCTGCTGAAAATATCGTCTGCATCATTTTTATATATCGTCCGATTTTCTTCAAATTTAGTGAACTTATTGTCTGAGTGTCAAACAGCTTGGAGCCAGATCAGACGCCGAGTTACTCGGCGTCTGATCT
>JAULCE010203190.1:0-11387 GCA_032359355.1 Macoma nasuta | reverse complement strand
ACACATACGGTGATTCGCCAGCTGAATTTGCGACCTACTATACGATATTTAACCGTCGCAAATTTTGTCTCATTGACTAATCAGATTGCAGGATATTTATCGATTGCATTATAATGCAGAGTGTACAGTCCCAAATCAGCGGCGTTTTACAAGGACTTCATTTTTTGCAAAAGAAACATGAGTCGGAAAATTAGGGTTTCGTCAATTTATTATTACGTTATTTCGTCAAGTTTTATCCAAAACCAGTATCAACAACCACTCTTACATTTGGCGGCTAAAGGGTTAGACCGCTGGTAGTTCAGTCTCAACCAAACTTCACCAAGTTGTCAAAGTGTGTTTCAGTCAAAACTGTAATGCTAATGTTCTTCCATTCCCTTAATAGTGGGAGTAGCACTATTCTCTGCCGTTTCTGTAAATGCAAATGATGTGGACAATTAACAATTTTCTCTCATTTTTGACGTTTTGATAACTACAAGTGTTTGAGTCGCTGTAATCAAGTAAAATGACTGCAAATAATGAGGACATCGGGTCGAAATTCTATATAGAAAAGTGACCCGGGGGCTTTATTCTATATAAGACAAAGGACCCCCAAATCATGAAATAATGATCCCCCACGCGTAAAAAGTGACCCGACTTGAAACAAACGACTCCCATAGAAATGACCCTCTAGCTTGTTGCCTGTAACATCTGTTCATATGTATGTCTAACCTTGTATAATCGTATGTCTAATGCACGTAAATGACTGTGTCCTTTCTCTAAGAGGCACAAGGCTATATTTCATGTTTTTTTTAATTTTCAAATCTGGCCGTCACACACTTATGCTATTATTATTATTTCATAACTCATATGTCCGTGACATATAACCACACGAAAACGAAAGTGTGCAGTTAGTTAGAGCGAATTCTTTATACTTACCGAAGCAAAATATTGGCAATTGTGGTATCAGAATGTGCAAAAATATATTGGCTATACGATGTTTTACTTTTAAGTGAAATTGATAATTATCAGAACATTGTTTTACGTGTGAATAATGTAGGGGTGAAAAGTAAAAGTTACTTTGTAATGTTTTGTAACTGCTGTTTTGCCTTCGGATTTTTGTCAAATTAAGTGACAATTAATCAGCATCTGTTGTTCATGAATTGAACGCCATTCCCACCGACGTCATAAGACGTTACGTCAGGTCTATGCGATCTGGAATACTCCGTACACGAAGAGGCCACAACAGAAACTGATTAGTTGTCACGTACCTTGACAAATATCCGAAGGCAAAACAAGCAGTGTTGGCAAAGTATACAACAACTCAGATGTTTGTTAATTTTGCTAGCTTCTTCTACAGCGTACACAACTGAAACTTATTAACCCCTTTACTGCCTACCCCAACCAGTGTCAATAGCTTTGATCCGGATAAGACGCCGAATTAGCGGGTACAAGCTGTTTGAAACTCGGCCAATGGTTTTTACAAAGGTCGGGAGAGTGTGTTAAGTCTAAAGCGACAGTAGACAAATTATTGCAAATGTGCAAAACTTTCATGGCAGTGAAGGGGTTAAATTGACAGTCTTACCGGCTTAGCAACGATTAGCAAAAATGTCAATAAACTTTGAAACTTTAAAAAATTTGGTTCAGTTACTGTTAAGTCTGGTGGACGAACCGGGTTTGAAACCATATGATTGTGTTTAAAAAACGTGCGGTTTATATCAAATGTTAATGCTGCGATTTTGAATTGGCTCGTACGCGATACAATCATTTTAAAGGTGTCTGAAGCTATCTGCAAAGCCTACCAGCGGAAATCAATGTGAAATAAAAGTGAAAACACCCATTGGTGTCACGATAATACAATTGTCTAAACCCTGTGCAAAACACCGAGCTGGTTCGGCTTTCACTAAACCTCTTAAACTGAGATCGTGCTTAAACTCAAAGTTTCACCTTCAGATTGCGACTTTGATTTAATTGCTACTTCATTAAGATTTTGAATGCCAGTGAAAATGTGATTTTCCACAGGAGTCAAATTTTTATTGCATAGGCAATCAAATTGAATAGGAACTTCGAAAAAGAAATCCCCTGAGAAGTTTAGTGAAAGATGTTGTTCCGATTGCGGGCACATCAATCATTTCAAAAACTTGGACCCAGATCAGGCATAGAATAATTCGCGTGTAGCATGTTCCAAAGAAGTTGTTTGCCACTCAGACAATTGTGTTATCACATTTTACGAAAACCTACATTTTATAAACCATCTGTCATTTTATAAACCGTCTATGATAAGACTATATAACACAATAACACAATAAGTTGCCAAGCGTGGGAATGGTATCTTTACTGCCAGGAAGGTTTTGCACATGCGCAAATACTTTGTCTAATTCCGTTTGAGCCATAACTCACTCCCTCGACCTTTGGTAAAAACTTTGGTCGAGTGTCAAAAAGTTTGGATCCGAGAAACTTGGCGTCTCAGTCGGATCCAAGCTATTTGAATATACTACACTCGGGGTAAGGCAGTGAATGGGTTAACTAGGTATCGGTAATTTAGATCGTATCTATGCTTTAGCAACAATAAAATCATAATAAAAATCCACACATTTTTGCCTTGTGAATATAAATTGAAGTTGTAGGAACTATCTTAAATTAGTTTTCTCGGCGCCTGATCAAGCTCCAAACTATTTGTACAGTGTTCAGTATCAAACGCGTTTAAAGGTAAGGACAGGCGTTTAAACAGCAGCATGTCGTCATTGACGACCTTTTAAGCGGGTCCCTTTTTCGTCAAATATGCCAATCAGACGCTTTTAAGTAAAAAACCTAGATCTACGTTTTTGATTTAATACCACAAAAAATCTGTATGTACACGGCTTACAATAAACACAATACCGATGGACCAACCTTGATATATCAAATTTAACTTAATCATTTGATCTGATTTGTCTCGTTAGGCATATGTATGTCAATGTGTAGCCGTTTGTTTAAGGCTAAATTCAAGGTGTATAACTACATGTATATACTATTTGCTTTACAATTATTGATCATGCACTATACAGAGAAACTTATAATCCAAACACTCATATAAACTTCAGCAGAAATCATACAATAGATGTACAGTAATCTAATTTATTATATCATAAGAAAATAATTTTGAACATATGTCTTTCTTTCATGCAGTAATTATCCCACTTTGACTATTTCTCTCAGAATATCAACGTTGATAGTAGTAGTAGTCGTCGCCAGGGGCCGCCACAAACAGATTGTCCAGCTCGCATGTGACGTCAGAGAATGTTGGACGTTTGGAAGCGTCATAGGCCCAGCAGCGCTTCATCATCTCGTACCACCTGTAATATGTTAACCACTATCTTGTCAATCGCGGCCATTGTATAGTAAAACAGATTTAATCCGGACTAGACAAGAAATTGACCAAATTGACCGAAAAAAAAGACACAGACGAGGAATTCAGAAGACAGCATACATTTGCAGCAAGAATAAACAAACAATTGCGCAAACAACAACATTTAAAATGCCTCTGCATAAAAATCTAGTTTTGTCATCATGTTTAAACATGGGGTATATTCAGGTCGTTTTTGAATGGTAGACGCATAGTTTTGTCGAATTCGAAGATCACTAAATAAATAGGTTAGACCCTAATCGGATATTAAATCAGACATATTCGATTGGTCTAAAAGTAGATAAGAAGGTCTCGCAGGGCATACCACATACAAAACAAAGCCACAAAAACAGCACATAATCAAGTACTGAATCAGCACATTCATACACGCGCGCGCAAACACACATACACACGAGCCCAAAAATATGCTACATACAGAAGACATACATGGACAAAAAAAGACATAAATCTAGGGTAAAGATAGGAGAACCGCCTTGGAATGGTCAGTGGCACGCCACATTGGGTTTACACCGGTTAAGGGGCGTCCCGCCGCACTCTTTTCCCACCATCACCCCACCAGACGTGCATTGTAAATAAACGGTCTCCCCGTCCGATTGCTCCACATCATTGGTAGCAAATCCAGTTGTAAAATATATGTAAAACAGAATTATTGAAAACAAACTGTTTTCGCCAATCATCAAATGTACTCAATGACTTGTCAGAAGTCAGAGTAACTGAAGATTAAGGGTACGACAGAACGAACACAATACAAATATCCGACATACTCGTTCCGTTTTTATGGCTTTCAAAGCAGTTTTCACTGAGTATTATGACTTTCCTGTCATCGCACAAGCGAAGAGGGAAGCACGATGACCAAGTGAAAAAGGGTTTACCACCAAAACATGCAGTGCGTTGTAATATTGTTGGATCATTGACCTTCTTAATGAATTTTTTAACACATTTAATATACAAAGTGTGAAAATGGGCATGTCCAGCTATTTCAATAATGTTTGCATTGTTTTTTTGTATCAAAATAATCTGAAATAAATGGCTCACCACTCCTCACACGCGAAAATGTCAATGAATTTTAAAATGGGAGATTATGCATTTCAAGTCAAGACATCAGACTCGACTCTATTTCTACTACGGACATCTACATTTTAGACATCAACTTAATATTATTTAAGTAATTTATTTAAAAAGTACTACATACTTGATCAGGACCTTACATTATATCACACAAAATAACATTCTCAAGACGCTAACTGATCTTGTTCTATACTAGTTGCACATAGTTTTTGCGAAACCCATAACTCCACATGCTACTTTTATAATCATCCCCAAGGAAATTATATGAAGACAATGATGAATCTAAGAACAATGACGATTCTAATTTTTTTAAACAAATTGTGAGAAATAAAGCGGACAACCAATGTTTTATTCATCAAAATGTTTTAGAAGTCTTCAGCGGCTCCTTAGGCGCTTCATTTAAGAAAAAGGTTTACCGAAAAAGGATTGATCAGGATACGTACGTGTCATCGCTTGTCTCAGGCTTTGGAAGCCTTGATCCTTTCTTGATCTTTGCCGGAAGGTCTCTGCTCCTTATGTTGCTGTACGGCGTCTCACCTGAAATAATAAGACACGACAGGCTACGATGCAGTCTTAACTGTACCAAGATTAAAGACGACTGATTACAGCGTGGGGAAGTCGAAAGAAGTTCGCAAAAATAAGTTCACAAACTTGTTGCCTAAAGTCGCACTCTTATCTGTAAAGTGTGGACTGTTTTGTACACGGTGGCAGACTGAAGTATACAGAGGGCATTTTGTAAGCACTGCTTACTGAATTGTGCAAAATGTCGGATATGATATGAAAATGAAAGTAAGAGGGGTACGATTTGGGTTGCGGCATTTTGAAATGGAGGTGCATGAAAGTCATACGCGTAATCCCCTATTTTTTATCAACACAATATGAATAGATCTTTATAATTGACCATGTCTGCCATATTGGATCCTCTAAAATGTTGACAAGTCAGATAATTTTAAACCGACTCCGTGCAAGGTCGGTATGCCCTAAGGAGGTGTATGTCTTTTACGGTGAAATGACCGACAAACCAACGTAGAGACTAGACAGAGCAAGACCCTGAACATTTTTTTACCGGCTGTTATACTCGCAAAACCCAAATGCAATTTATCTTGCATTTGTTAAAGGTTTGGCATTCTCACCTAGAGAAAAGATTTCCCACAGGACCACGGCGAAGGACCAGACATCGCTATGTTCTGTGGCGTCTCTTGTAGACTTCATGCACTCTGGTGCCATCCACTTGATCGGTATCCGTTCCTACAATGATAAGTTTACTTTATTGTTCCTTGAATACCGTTTTGATTAACCCTAAACCACATATATACGGATGTTAACACGTTCAGCAGCATCTTTTGTAAATGTTGCATATGCGAAAAATTCCAAATTGATGTGATTTATCATACACTACTATATGTCTTGGGATTCATTGCTGTTGATTATTGATTGACCCGTCTTATGCAAGGGGAATGAGAATATGCATCTTTTGCAAACACAGTTGAACAAGATCAAAGGCCTATTACAGGAGTCCTCTGATCAGGGTTTGTACTCTGTGCATATAGACTATTTTTAACCAAGGTCTTTATTGTTCTAATATTCCTTTAAATGGATTTTTTTAAAGTTATTTTGATGTCCATTTTTATTAATATTCATAGACGGTGGAGTCGTATGTAAATTATAAGCTGGGAAAGGGTTAAAGGCCAACCAACATTTGAATTATTAATCCCCACGCCCATAATCAAACAGATTTCAATTCAGTCGAGTAGACCTGTTATTTTCATCACCCTACTTTACTCTCTTTATAAATAAGACAAAAAATTCCCTACGCTTGGCCGGCCAATTAAAGCTCCTCTGGCTAAGACATTTATATGAAAGGTTCTTCACCTTCTTGCCCTGGTCAGCGTCCTCGTCCAGATCGTCTGACGGCTGTGGACCAAATCCCGCGATTTTGACCTCGTTCAGAAAGGTCAGCAGGATATTCCGGGCTGCCAGTCTTCTGTGCACGATCTGCAAGAACCAACAACACAGGTCTCGTGAAGTCTACTAGTTTTAAATCATGTATGTAAATCGTGCGACAGCGGTTAATCCTATCCCGAGTTTCTTTATAGTGCTGTAAATGGTTTCAAAATCAATCTCTTGATTATTCGGAGACTTCGCGGGCTAATTATTGCATATTATTATGTTAAAAAAATATTAAACGAAACCAGTATAAATTACGTTTCTGTTTCGACTAAATTACTTTCAAATTTAGTAATATATGTACAAAGTTATAAATGAAGATATTAAAGAAATAAACATATTAAATTGCCACTCGATTATTGATCGCAGCAATTTAAATCGATTATTTAAGGACATATTTTTACATATCACCGACATACATGCATGTACACGCCATACCTTTCTCGACACTAGATACGCCATGCCCCTGGCAACCTCCAAACCGAATCTGAACATGTTCTCCTGCAGTTCAATTGTTACATCGTCTTTCCGGGCCGCCATATAGTCTCTCAATGTGCCATTCTCACAGTGCTCGTAGATTATGAACGGTCCCACTGGAATAATAATAATAATAATAATAATACTAATAATAATAGTGTTACATGGCGGGCCAAGGACACAACCAATCCCGTCAGCGAAAAGTATGCTCACGTGTCGGTCCAAAGACACAACAAACCCACCACTTAAGGGATCGGCTGTGTATTTGTATATACCTCTGAATCTCAATATTAGAAATAGGTATGCTAATCAAAACCAACGTTTACCGAACGTTACACTACCACCCCCTCTGAGTAGACTCGCCCCGAGTATTGGCCTTGGATTCTCGTGGGAAAAGCTACTCTGGTCTGGCGGTTATCTTCATCCCACCGCTACCATCAATCTAACGAATCAGGTACTTTGGAGAAAATAATCACAACACCAAACAGGTTTAACGCTGTATTCTAGTGAAAAGTTTCGATGACTCTACTTCGAGATATAATCACTCAATGTTTTATAGCATTCCAAGCGATCCAAATAATCCGAGTTATCCCAATAATCCAAAACATCCAAGTGATGCAACTATAGTAGAGAATAGATCATGAGAGCTATGTCAAATACACCTTTCAAGATCCACATCTAAAAGTAGAAAATAGATCACGCAATCTATGTCAAATACACAGTACAAGCTCCACATCTAAACGCTAACTGACCCTGTTGGAGAAAACGAACGAGCAAGCCAAATGGTCGTAAGAATGAAATGTACGAGTCTCTAAAACAGCAAATTGCTACTTCTACACCGACATTAAAATCATACTAGTACAAAAGTCGGCGGAAAAACTTTAAACCAAAACAGAGTTAAGTGATATGTTAATACTCGTTAGAATGTATAGTACATGTCACAGAAACAGCAAAATGCTTCTTCTACAGCTAAATCTAACTTGCCCTGTGGGAGCACACAAATGATTAAGCTAAATAGTCGTAAGAATGTAATGTACAAATCGCTAAAACAGTAAAATGCTACTACCATACCAACATTAGTATCATCCAAGGCCAAATATTGGCGGAAAATAAGAAAAAACAAAAATGAAGTTCCTGTGCTTGTACAGTCTGAAATACAGTCCTGTGTTATTGAACCTCTCAGGAGGGTAAGACCCTACCCATATTTTGGTAATTCTGGAAATTGTTTTGTAAATATACTAAACATTATATATACTTAGCTAATGCCAGCTGCAAAGTACACATGAGTGTTTACAGGCTACAAGGAACACACAACTGGATGACAAACTGTCGCGCGGATGGCACATTAACAAAGGCTTTAATTAAACCGTTTTAGGCGTGTGCTCAAGAGTTTCGTGCTTTATAAGTAAATTACAGCGTAAATGTAAAGCAAGCGACAAATAGGTCCTTATAATTCAGAATATATCGTCTTCTCACTTGTCTCATTATCTGTGACGGCGCCGATGAACTTCAGAACGTTCTGGTGGTCGCCGACCTCGGTCCCGGAAAAGTTGATCTTGGCCATCATAAGCAACTCGTCTTGGGAACTGTAGTTCTCTACAAGGCGAATGATGTTCTGTTTACTAGCGTCAACAGTTTCATCGAAATTTAAATAAATTGAATGACGTTTAAACGAGTTAAAGATTGATTAAATTGTCGGTTCCTTAATGTAACACTCTTAAATCTGATAATTGATTAGCAGTAAAGATTCTGATCAGATGCCACGTAGGAGAACACACTCGAAAGAGACATATTGCCTCTTGGGTAATGAAGCTTTATATAAAGCTTCATGGAATTAATTTCATTAGTTGCTAGGCAACATCTCGGACATTAATAGGGCTTTTACATTTTATAAAGGATCATGCCTCCATGAAAAATCCCTAAATCAGAATGTTACAGGGTGTTCTTTCAGAGAACAAATCCATCGGACTCGGAGAATGAATTCACACCTGTAAATGTGTAGTCAAGCACTTTTAGAAAATCTCAATAAAAGTATGTTTGTACAGCAATAATTTGCAAATTTTATAACCTTTTTATTGTGACATTTCCCAGCAAGTTAGAATTCGCTACGAAGTTATTTTATCTTAGAGAATGATTGACCATGACCATGGAGCAACCCCAGTCATGGCCTCTTGTAAGGCGCCAAATGTTACAGGATACTCTCTTAGATAATCATATCCATCACACTCTGGGATCGTAGTAAATAACTCCACTAACATCACTACCGACATGAAAGCAGGCATGCACACGAGTGCGTTTTCTCTTCGTGATGAAGTTCCCATAACGTTTATTTGTTTTCCAACATTTATTTGCCGAGAAATAACTCGAACAAGAACGAAACGGAATCATTGACACGAGAAGGACTTTGCGGTGTCTATTGTTATCTAAGCATAGACCATTCATAGATCTTAGGAGTGCAGTGATGTATCAGCCGAAATGACACTTTAAACAATTTACATTAACTATCCATGTTCTTCTTTGGCGCCCCTGTAGCAGATGACTATTGAAAATATTATGGAACATGGAGGATTAGCTAAAAATGAACAATTATCCAATTCCTTCAATGCATTCGAAGCCATTTAATTTGTTCTCCACGATAATTTGTATGTTTATCATACTACTTTCGGTGTAAATGAGTCTAAAATACCGTATAAAGATAATACGTAATACATAATTATAGAATAAATGGTAAATGTCGCCTGTAGAATGATTGCTCGACTAGAGCTGCATCATGTGCTCGACTAGAGCTGCAGCAAGGTCAAAACTAGATTCGAATCAGTGAGTTTAAATTGTACACACTATGTTTTATTTCTTCAGCATGCTAACTATTTGAAGAGTTTAGTATGAACCTTTCAGTGTTTTGGCCACCACAGTCTGTGTGGTTTTGTTGCTGTTCAGCTGGGCTTTATAGATCTGGGCAAAACTTCCGGTCTTCAGCAGAGTCTCAAGGACCACGTCATTGCGGCTGATCTCCCAGATTTGCGGACCTTCCAGTGTCATTTCACCGTATATATATAGCTCACTCTGGCGATTTTAAAAAGAAGCAGAATAGTGTTTGCTTTCATGGAACCTTTAATATACTATTAGTAAAAATGAAACATAACAGGAGAGAAACATTTTGAGGCGTTTTCCTGAAACCAAACCCTGAAACACAAACGCACACACACATACTGAAGCGCGGACACCCTAGTTATGTACATACGGGCCATTCTCTAAACAGCACATAATAACAGTTTCAAGGTGTCTAAAATAAACATAAACCTATGTTTCAATGAGAGAGAAATGAATATTAATGAAACTACACATATACTCGAAACAAATATTTACAGATGCAAAATCAAGAAGAAGATTTTAAAATTCTGATAAATTTATTATCTAACAAACCTATGCTGTGCCACTATTTATACCATGCTTTATAGACAAATACGTAGGGTTTGATAGCACAAAGAAAACATATGACCCGTTATCTATAATCTTGTTGATACCGTCGTATACGGGTTTGTTGGACCAGATACATCACGATAGTTTTACGTACGTCGTACAACGCGCTCTTTCCACCTGATCTGCTCTGTACCCCGAGATCACCGTAAACGGTTTGCCGGTACTTCCTCGTCACTGCTCTCCGGATGCTCACGGCCCGCTCTCTAGGGTGTATAACGCCCCGGCGTACAAGAACGACGAAAACCGCAATAGATATGGCAACAAGCCCAATAACCGCTGAAATGTAAGTACATCACATACTTATGGATTATCAGTATTATATTTGTTATTGTTTTATTCAAAATTGTATAAACTCGTTAGTTCCAGTCGCAGGAAACATCTAAAATGTCAACAAGAAACAAGTTGGTTCGATCTTGTTTATAACTGCATCAGAAGTACCTTTTTAATACCGTCAAATCGTTACGAGCGGCATCATGCAAATACTCGACGTCTGATCAGTGTCCAAGTTGATTGACACTGAATATGTCTCACCAAATTTGAATCTACATTATCAAGACTCATAATTATATCAAGCAGATGGCAATATCTGCAGCCTATCCTTTTTGCTGCAGGATATGGTTAAAAACATCCACGCGCATTAACACGTCTTAAAAAAACACTTAACTCATTTTATGCTTAATTATTCTAGTTATGAGACTTAACTGCTTCCCCACGAACACTTAATAACTAAAACGTCTAACTCAAAATGAATTCCTTACATATTTGGAATGTGGTGAAAAACAGTGTATAGTCTGATCCGAACTCTCATCTAGAAGTCTTAGATTCTACAGCATTTTCCATAATACTTATATACTCTGATGTATGCATGCAATGATAAGAATATAAGTATTTATTTGTTAACACATGAAAGAAATAACTTTGATGGCTCTCTGGCAGTTTCAACATGATAGAATACTGTAAATAATTATAATGAACGTTAGGAACATTATTGTCATCTCATTTCTACACATTTGTCGGGGAGGGGGGGGGGGGA
>JAULCE010203079.1:0-11387 GCA_032359355.1 Macoma nasuta | reverse complement strand
TAAATTACAGAAACATTTAGACTTAAAGTGTAATCATTGTTACTTATTACTTGATTAATTAAATGCGATGTGGAAAATGCATTTGTGTAATGGTAAATAGCTCTATATGGTTCTAAACCGTAGAAAAGTGTGAATTTGGTCACAAAGAAAGGAGTAAATTAAATCTTAAAAATATTGGTGACCCCTTTTCTTCTTTCATATTTCAACAAGTATTTGCATGGTCTTTCAAACTACAAAGTTTAAACCAAATCTTTTATTAAGAAACAAACACCCTTATTGCCGCAAACGCCTTTAAATAGTTTTGAATCGGTGTACAACAACGCCGGCAAGGAATCGGAGAGAACGCATTTCATTTGTATAACCGTCATTTAAATAAGTTTCAGTACTGTATTATATATTTTAGTCGTGTCTGTTTGAAGAGAGACATGCTTGGCAAGATGACAATTGCAAACGTCGTTGGTTGTATAAGACTGACGATAATGTGTCTCATACGGCGATCTGAGAGAGACATTGATGCCCAGTTGTATTAGCCTGTGAGAGCATCGACGCCTATCTGCTGGCGTTACGCACGTCTGGGGATTTCTGCTGTCAGATGTCATAGTTACACTATATATCAGATGGCCAAGGCTCTGTTACACTTAAGAAATTGTTCCAAGTTGTGTTGTCTGTAAGACGTCTTATCGTATGCGCATTTTTCACGTGATAGCGTCGGTCAAGTTCTAAAACCAGACACAAGAGCCAATTTTTCAAAAATGAAACAAACGCGTTGTCAGAAGATTTCCGACGAGTTTTACCTTAATCACGTATTCACGCAAGTGTCATTTGCGGAAAAAGCAGTTACGTATCTTTTGATGAGCATCGATTATTGTCTCTCTCCAAATTAACGGAAGTGCCAATTTGCCCAAATTCTTCTTTTACGATTCTTATAAATTGTTTTGCGATTTTAAAATTATTCCGATTCTACTATTATGAAATAACATAGGACATCGTGGTCTATACTACATGTATGAAATCGATTAAATCATGAATTCGACTGAACCGAGTTTGATATAACAAGGTTCCTCTGCTTGAGAAGGAACCAGTGGAAAATTAGAGCAAAGTCCGACATAATGACCCTTGTAGGATGCTCTTATTATTCCAAGTCATCGACTAGCAGTGTACGAGCAGTAAATCTAGATCCTGGTCAGATAACTCAACAAGAGACAGTCTGGTAAAAGTTTACACGTTTTGCAGTTCTGTTTGGTCTGATTTTTACAGTATTTTACAGAAGAATTATTTTTTCCGATTTAACTCTTTACTCTACACAATCGTTTTTAAGCGCTTCTGGAATTACTGGCAATTAATAACGTTGTAGGAAATGAAGCATCTGCTCGAAACGAGCAAATGCTTCTTTCCCTACAATGTTTTCAATACAATTAAAATTGACACTTTCTCGTTGCCTAAAGTTTTCACCAGGTGTTTTTCTTGTGGATAAATCTGAGAAGAGCTTGTGGAGGAAATGGTTAAGCATGACAACAAAAAATCCCAGAGATAGCCGAAGACTTAGAGTAATTGCGGTATCATGCCCCACAGTTAAAGATACACTATTTTACACGCTTCTTACATCAGGCTAACGTGTATATTATCCTACATGTTACAGACAAATGACTTTAGACAGCTGACATTCCCATAGGACTGCACACTCGACCGATAGGCGACATGGCATTTTTCAAACTTATTATTGGGAGACAAAACGTAGCTTTATCAGAATAAGAAATGATACACATGCGTACAAAATTGTCCCACGATATTTTGCCCGCAGAGATGAAAATGTACTTAGACAATACAGTCAAATATCGTTATTTCGAGCTCGATTAAGTTGAATTCATCGAAACTAGATTCTTAAAAACAAAGGCATGGATTTTTGTGTTGTGGATTCATTTGGTTGGGGTGACTGTTTTCTATCTGTTCGGGATACTGTTCGGCGCCTTTATCCTACCTATTACAGAGATAAGACATTGGACGGTCGAATTGGCTCTTCTAGATGTAATATGATAAGGGCAGATGGTGCGACACTATTGCTGTCCATTTATACTTAACGCCTTACTATATAAATACATCTTGTGACCCCTCTTTACAAAATGACTACAAATAACATTGTGGACAATGGAGCATTTGCTCATAGTGGGCAAATGCTCATTTCTCACAATATTTTCAAAGCTATCCAGATTTTGAATTGTCCTTTCTACTTGATTTTCTTCCTATATATCATATGCTCTCATTGTAATGTGTCTAGAATTAGGTTATGGAGTAAAAAGTCAAGATGTAACATACTTATAGGTCTCTTAAGTCGTCAGTAAGTTAAAATGGCACTGGTAATTTTGTTGGGCATTGTAGCAACACAATGCATTCCAAGTACTCTCTATAGGATATAGGATATACTTTACATCTACGTATATGACACCTTACCGATCTGAAGCCGGTGCTCATGACTATGTTCTATTAGAAACAGAGAATGGTGATCTGATAGCCTCTGGAGAAATAGTATTAACATTGCTTTCAAACAGTACCTTATTAATTTCAAACAATTGAGTCTTATTTAGATCTAATCCATAACTCCGTGAATATTATGTTAAGACTTCCAAGGACTATTAACCAGCAACATTATATCATAAAATTGAAAACATGCAGATAAGGCAAACCGTTTTACGTGCCAAACAGGTAACGATAAAGCCCAAAAGACCCAACAATGCAGACGGCAGCTCCTATAAGAGCTGTCTGATCTGGGTCTGCGTTGTTTGCAATAAGCGTGAAATGCGTATACTCGTATATGGACTAAAGGGTTAACCCTTTCGCATTAAAGCGCCATGGCAAATAGATAGTAAAGTCCCAGATCAGCAGCCGCCTTTCCAAGGCGGCGTCTGATCAGGGACTTCACATTTTGTAATACGAATTAGCCGTTTAACAGAGGTATTGGCAAGCGTAACTTTTTTTCAAAATTATTATTTTCTTTTCGTAAACATATTTGATCTGAAACTTGTCGCAGACGACATTTTTGATTTGGCGCCAAAAGGGTTAAATCGGAATGTGCGCATATATTTTGCTGCATATGCATATGAAATCTATTTAGATCACTATGCAAAACCAAGTTGATGGATTGAAATGTCTAAACTATGTAAGGGGACTATGATTAGCATTTTAAGTCTAACATTACCCGTGATTGAAAGAGCAGCACAGGGCCAATGGTTAAAATCGAATAATTGAAAACAGATATCTACTATGACGAAGATGGTGCAGTAGAATATTTGTAATTGTACATGTATATTGCACCGATGAATCAGCTTCGAGAAAGTTTTGATGAGTACAGTAAGCCCCACTTGTACCGATACCACATGTAGCCATGCACTGCTTATAGCGATACAGGTCCCTCGGTCCCCCCGCCAATTGCCAGTTATCGTCTGTGTTCTTTTAACCCTTAGCCTGCTACGAAATATGTCGTCTGCCCAAACTATCGTCTGCTTCATTTTTTAAAGTTCGTCCGATTTTCTTCAGATTTGTTAAACCTATTGTCTGAGTGTCAAACATCCTGGATCCAGATCAGACGCCGAGTTACTCTGGATCCAAGATGTTTGAATAATCACCATAGTCGCGGATAGCAGGCTAAGGGTCTCACCACGTATGTGCCTTTTTTGAAGAAACAATGGTACTTACGTAGTTTTTAGAAGAAATCCGAATATACATGTATTAAATGTAATGCTTGTAACGCTATTCGGATATAGCGATATCAATTTCGAGGTCACGTGAATATCGTTATATGCGGAGAATACTATATAGTCGTTAAGAAAACAACGCGAAACAAATTGTTATCTGAACGCAATGTCGTCTGCAGCAAACTTCCGGATTTATTTTCTTTCTGACTTATCTTTTTTGGGGAAACGTATTCAAAGCGGCCATCTAGTTTTGGATCCCGATGAAACACCGAGTAACTCGGTGTCTCACCGAGAACCAAACTGTTGGCAGGAAATATCTAAATGGAAATTCAAATTAAGATAATGGAGCAAAGGGTTAATTTAAATCTCAAGCAATGCTCTCCTTCAAGCCTGAACAGCCTTAGAGAAGTCACACGATGCAATCAACTACAGAGTTTTTCAAATGTATATATCGCTACAATTAAGCGTAGACCGACATTGTGATGTTGCACTATTGTACAACTAGGTCAGTGTGAAAACGTCACCAACGTATTGACGATCAAGGTCTACTCTGTTTGTTTTTCAAAGGAGTCTGCATTGCTTGTTCGTTATAACTTTGTAAAAGAGTAGGTCATTGCATGGGGGCCATGTTCCATTTAAGCAAATATTCTGAATCTTTACTGTTTGCAATGTCCATAAGCCGGTGTTCGAAAAACACCATCAAAACAATTTGTCGGTCCAATCTGTTTACCCCTAAAACATAACGACATGTATTGTCTAGCTATTTGAATCACAGATAGATTACGCCCCTATCTGGCACTTAATATCTTTAACCCTTAGCCTGCTATTCACGGCTGCGATGCTTATTCAAACAGTTTGGATTCAGATCAGACGCCGATTTATTCGGCCTCTGACCAGGATCCAAACTGTTTGATACTCAGACAAACAGTTCAGTAAACTTAAAAAACAAATCGGACGATATTTAAAAATTGAAACAGACGATGATTTGAGAAGACAACATTTTTCGTAGCAGGCGAAGGTTATAATTGAGATACATTTCCATAGGGATTTTAATTTACCAAAGTTTTTATCAAATTCACTTCGAAAACAGTTGTAGTGTGACTCAATGAAAAATGGTTTGTAAAATCAGATTGTTAAGTTTCGAGGAGAATTATAACATTTCTTGGTGGCGGGAGATTATGAAGAATGACGTAAATCGTTTAGAAAAGACAATCTTTGCGAAAAGTTATAATTTTAAATAAAGGGTATCACGACGTCGTGTGACACTATTTTTTAAAACAAACAGTTTAACAAGTCAGAAAAAAATCATTTGCATATATATCCTTTGGAAGACTGTAACGTAAAAACCGTATTTGTAGTTACCCTTGCAAAAGCAGCTTGGTGCTTGATCAGACGCCGCGTCACTCGGCGTCTGATTTAGCTCCAAACTGTTTGACACGCTGATTGACCTAATTCTACAAAAGAAAATAAATATTTATAAATATGAGCAGTCGACAAAAAGTGCAGACGAAAGTATCGCAGACGACAACTGTCGGTCATTCAAAGGATATGAACAGAAGACCATTCCTTTTTAATCTAGAGTAAGTAAACAATTTCCGCAACAGAAGCGCCTTTAAACGCCTCTGCAACCGATGACTATTGAAAATGTTTAAGAATCAGCTCACTATGTTTTATATTTTGCATTGGAAGACAAACACAATAGAATTACAAACAGGTTAGATCAAGATAAGACGCTGAGTTAAATAGACCAGGGTCCAAATTGTATACCATTCGGCAAATATGTTAACACATTCTTTACGTTAAAATTGTGGTTGCAAGACAACAAAAGGGAAAAAGAAAAAATACAATTTTTAATTGTTCTAAATCATTGTAGGACAAGGGGCATTTGCTCGCACCAAGCATTTCTTAAGTTTCCTACATTATTTTCAGTAGTCGCCTGCTTTTGGGGCACCAGTCCTGGCTCGAGTAGAGATCTTGCTCAAACTCAGAATTTCAGCATTGTATATCTCATCCAATTTTATAGCCATTGCACTAAAATTCTGTCTGCCTGTGAAACATTCCATGTTTCACAGACAGACGAAATTATAGTGCAGTAGCCAAAAAATTCAGGTCAATATTTGAGATTGAAATTTTGAGTTTGAGCACGATCTCAACTCGAAACACGTTGTAAAAGCCGTGCTCTATGTGGTTGGAGGCCAGATCAGGCATTACAAAGCGTCATGCCTGATCATGGCTATACATTCATTTACACCATAACATTATACCTGACAAATTTAGAATATTTGTATTTTTTTATAGTGAGAAAACGGGAAAAGGTAAGTGGTTAACCCTTTATAAGAGCAGTTGAACTCCTGATTATTGAAATCATAGTGGGAGATGGAGCGTTTGCTCATGAAGAGCAATTCGTGGGTTTAGTGTAATATGGTTGCAAACGCCTTCATATTTTTGAAAGAGTAACAACCATATTGCACTAAGCCCACGAATTGCTTCCTATCCAAAATGATTTCAATATAGTTGTAAACTGGCATTTTTCTATGCCTAAATTTCATTTTCATATTTTCCATCAGGGTCTTTCCTTGTGGATTGGCTTACATAGCTGGTGGAGTGAACGTTTAAAGGCTTAAGTCAACTAGTAAGATGCTTTACAACAACAGGCCCATCCTCTTTATCTCTATCAGTTTTTTTATTTATTACTCTTTGTTCTTTTTTTCTTAATTCTTGCCCTTTTTCTACATGTTGTTTATCGTTCCTCTGTAAACTTAATACTCTGCATATTTCAAACAGCTTGCATGTTATTAAAAGACAAACCTCTTGTATTGTAAAGCCTCGTTTTTGTACTGTCGGCTTATTAAGGCTTGACTGTAACTGTCATGACTACAATGAATTATGAAACTTTCTACCTTTTCGACAATCATGCGATACTCGGACAATTATTACCCCATCCATCAAGAATCTGTCAAATTATGCAGACTAGTTTTAGGCACGCGTGATGGCAGTACAACGTTGTCGAAATCATAGTATGATAACACGCTATACACTGGGATCAACGGTATTCTTTACCGTTTCAACGCTAACATAACGTAACGCAAACGGAATTGCTTAATTAAGGACAAAATGACAATGTGCTGGCCATTGTATTTCCGCGTCAATAAGTTCGGAGCTAGATCAAACGCCGAGTAACTCGACATCTGATCCAGATCTAAACTATTTGACAGTCGGCAAAAAAACCGCTGCCAAAATTCAACGGTTTTTGTTAAAATTTAAAATTGTAGCACATGAGCCATTGAGCCGTGGATTTTCTCAGCGGGATAAGGGTTTAGAGAGTATATTTATAGAACTTAAGCTTCAGCATAATCTCCGGTTGAGACATATAACAGATAAGGTCCAAAACTATTTGTCTTGCGTTATGGGGACAAGATCACTCAGCAAGATTCTATATCACTCAGCAAGAACCAGATCAGACGCCGAACCGAATGCGCATTAAACGTATGAGCTCGTACTACTAGTCAAGTAAGTACTCCTGAATCCTAATAACTATCATGGTAGGATCTACATTCACAGTATATATCGTATCTAATCTCTTTACTCCAAATATCGTCGGTGTTCTCCGAAAATCTCGTATCTGTCACTTTGATAAATCGGTAGTTACGTGTTTTTTTAAGAAATGGTCTGTTTTCATCTAAAGTCACGTATGTGCCATTGTTAAAAAATGGCACATACGTGGTTTTAGATAAAAACCGACCATTTCTTCTAAAATTACATAAGTGTCATTGATCAAAATGGAAGACACGTCTTTTTTGACGAAAATCGACGTCAACTTTTAAAAACGCGTAACTACCAATTCACCATAGTGGCAGATACGAGGTTTTCGAAGAACACCGAAGTCATGCTACTTAGTCTTATTCACAAGGAGAGAGTGTGGTCAAAAGGATGTATATATAGTCAAAATGAAAATGCCACTTGTGAGCTGTTAAAAAAAATATTGTAGGAAATGGAGCATTTGCTCGACACGAGCAAATGCTCCATTTCTTACAATGTTTTCATTGCCAGACGCCAGAGTTGGGTATCATCTGAGCTACAGTATATGAAACAACGTTATAGAGCAAATACAAATTTATAAATCGACAAACATCCTTTCTCACCACTTCGATGTGATAAATAAAATGAAATATTTATACTTCAATCTCAATAAATTGCGCTTTATAGTGTTGTGTACAAAACGTAGTCAGTATTTATTGTTTTGAAATTGATTGTAATTCCTAAATGAACATACACAATATACACTTTGGTTTCGCCTTAAACCAATGGTCAGTATACTTCGTCTTAATTAAACCAATTGTTAATATAGTTCGTCTTAAACCAATGGTCAGTATTGTTCGTCTTAAACCAATGGTCAGTATAGTAGCCACACGAGATGTTTAGTTTCTCTCAAATTGAAGTAAAATGATCTAACCCTTTAACTGCTGCAAAAAAACATCTGCTAGAATTCTCGTCTGCTTGAGTTCTATTAACATTGTCCTATTTGCTCCAAAGTTGACGAAACTGTTGCCAGAGTCTCAAAACGCTTGAATCCAGAACATACGCCGACTAACTCGACGTCTAATCTGGTTCCAAGCTGTTGGCAATCATCATCGCAGTCGCGAATGGCGGGAAAAGCGACACTTATGTCCAATTAGGTTAGGAGAGAAGGATGCCAGGCGTTGCGCGAATCAATATAAGGCGGTGTATACAAATGTCTATATGGTATCTACGCGTCATAGATTATTGTTATTGACTGACATTTGTAGGACATTATTCCGTACAATCATGCGAACGGCGTTCGTTTCTCTTATACCGTGGAATGAGATTGATCTCGCCATTCCGATACAGGCCAAATTTTGCAAGATGGGAGAAGATAACCATTTTGGCGCCGTATTTCAATTTGTTGACTACAACAAGAAAACGAAGTATCTTCAACGCCTGGATCAAATCGTCGTCTGCAGTAATTTTCAAAATAGGTTTTCAATATCGGTCTAACAATGTAATAAGCATGTCTAAAAAGCTTTGATCCAGATGAGAAGTTTGAGGTTATCTCATTTGGATTCAAACTGGTTGGATTCGCTGATTTGCATGCTTCAGTAGGTTATATTCTCGACTGCATCTGATGACTAGTTTTCTTAGGCTTATTTTGTTATGAAGTTTAATGCAGAACATACCTGTAAATATCTCTTTCCTTGTCAAAGTCGCTAAATGACACCATTGCAAATCGTGCAGTCCCAGATCAGCCGCCGCCTATTCAAGTTGGTACCTGATCAGGGACTTCACTTTTTTTGCCATATAAAAACATTTTAACTTAAAATTGTCGCACCTGATGATTTTAATTTTGGCACCGGAATAGTTATACAAACAGTGCGGTCCCGGAGAAGACGACGCCTTCAACAGCGAGAGCTGCTCTTGAACTGTAGGCCTACTACATAAAATATGCAAGTGCCCTCTCAGGATATATTGGCACCGAAAAGAGAAACACATGAAAGGTCAGTTGTCTTTTATAGTCTACCAAAATAATACATACATAATCACTAACGACATTCGGCGAAAGTTACAGCTAGCAGCGAGCGTGCGGAATGGAAATATGTCAACCGCTCGGGATATTTTTCTCTAGACGATTTACGATGAAACAAAGGAGATTTACGGTTTTCAGTATACGTCTCTGTTTCGTGTAAATGGGTAAAGACTACCACGTAAAATTTGAATATACTGGTGTTTGGATACCTCGGTTGTTACCCAGATAGGTCATAGGTCGTCGTACTTTTTATCACATTGTATACAGAATTATAATACAGTCAAATTTCGTTATCTCGAAGTTGGGGAACTTGTTTTATAAGTTCGAATTACCTGAAGTTACAATTGAATTCGAACTTCGAGAAATTCGAACTTATAAAAATAGTACCCGAAAACTTCGATACATATCGACAATGCACCATGTGCGACCTACGATTTTGACTCAGAATCTGATCAGTAGTTTTATTTATTTTAAAAACACCCGCATATAACACAACATATACATATATTGAACCAAGCGTGACAAAGTGCTCAATGTAATAAAATGTCCGAAGTTGTTTTAGCCGTAATGAATTTTTTTCTCAAAACTCCGCCGAAAATATTTGATAAGGCTCAACAACTGTTAGATACGATTATGCCGAGACACAGTGAGCTGTTGGTTTAGAATTTTGTCAATGTTCGCTTTAGTTTAACATTCGTAAAATGATTTATTAATTGGCGTATGTTAGGGATACCCCCTTCAATGTCTTTATTCGTCGTCACATTCCATTTTTCGATTCATCCACATCGAAAACATCTGATTGACAGGAAGAATATTCAGCAGAAGAATAAGAATGTCAATTTTGAAAGGTTCTAAAACTTTGTGCGAAATGAAACATTTGCCCGTCAAGAGCGTATTGCGTTGAAAACGTTAAAACAGTTGACTCTTAACACCATTAGCTTTTAAGACTTATCCAGAAGAAAATAATGATATCAAAATAATGAGAATCTATTTGCAAGAAAAATTGATTTTTTCTTTGAAAATTTTGCAGAAAAAGAAGCGTTTGCTCCTTATGCGCCTATGCTTAATCTGTCACAATGTTTCAAAAGTATTCTGCTACAAAGGCGTCAAAATGCGTATCTATGGAATATATATATAGGTAATATAATCTACAGACATTGTCTACAATACCTTTAAATTGGGTTTTTCTGCAATAACGTTTTACAATTGTAAATAGGGTATTAGAATTTAGTATCCTGGTGAGACACCGGCTAATTTCAACGACTCATCAAGTTTCAGTACTGTATTATATATTTAAGTCGTGTCTGTTTGAAGAGAGACATGCTTGACAAGATGACAATTTCAAACGTCGTTCGTTGTACAAGACTGACGATATTGACGGTCTGAGAGAGACATTGATGCCGCAGTTATATTTCGTTGTATTAGCATGTGAGAGCATCGACGCACATCTGTCGGCGTAACGCACGTCTTGGGATTTCTGCTGTCAGATGTCATAGTTTTACTATATATCAGATGGTTAAGGCTCTGTTACACTTAAGAAATTGTTCCAAGTTGTGGTGTCTGTAAGACGTCTTGTCGTATGTGCATTTTTCATGTGATAGCGTCGGTCAAGTTCTAAAACTAGACACAAGAGCCAATTTTTCAACAACAAAAAAAAAACGCGTTGTAAGAAGATTTCCGACGAGTTTTACCTTAATCACGTTATCACGCAAATGTTATTTGCGGAAACAGCAGTTAGGTGTCTTTTGATGAGCATCGATGATTTTATCTCCAAATTAAAGGAAGTGCCAATATGCCAAAATGGCAGATGCGTGGTGTATGAACACCGACGATATAACGCTTGCATATCTTTGAACGTCACCGACTATTTTGTACCTTTAACCCTTAGCCTGCTATTCATGACAATGGTGATTATTCAAACAGCTTGGATCCAAATTAAGACTCGGCATCTGATCTGGATTCAAGCTGTTTGACACTCAGACAAAAAGGTCAGTAAATTTGAAAAAATCAGAGGATGTTTAAAAATTGAAGCAGACGATAATTTGAGCAGACGACATTTTTCGTAGCAGGCTAAGGGTTAAGGGATACTGGCTATACTATGGGTTATATGATAATGACAGTATCAATGAATACCAAAAGGGAAGCCATACACCATT
>JAULCE010202968.1:0-11388 GCA_032359355.1 Macoma nasuta | reverse complement strand
ATATATATATATATATATATATATAAAACACCCAATGACCTTATGTTTTGTTGGTGACGTCTTTTATGATACAATGGTTAATTATGCTGAAACGTACTTCAAAATAATAAATAATAATAATAATAATAATAATAATAAAAAAAAAAATAATAATAATAATAATAGTAATAATAATAATAATAATAATGTCTTTATTTAAGAAGGTTATGTGTACAGAAATGCATCAAATATTACACATATCTTAAACATGACCTTCTGCAAACAACAGCAGTTTCTAAAATATTTCTGATAGAACACAACAACACCATGACAATTTAATATATGATTAATCATATATGATTAACCAATAAAGAAAGTCATAAAACAATAAAGAAATCATAAGAAGCATCCCCGTTGCTGTTTATTAGCCTTTAGATCATACATGTAAGTACTTACTGTGTATCAATATTTCTTTTGTAGCCGAACCAGTAACACGTTTTTGCAACACTCTATCGATCTACATAATGTAATACACTTGAGTCAAAATCAACAAAAATAGCATGACTGCTATGTAGAAAACAATCCCCTCGGATGCTGTTGTGTTAAATTCGCAAGAAAGTAATACAGTCTGTATCTTTCTGATAGATGTAGCTAGTCAAATTGTTTCCAAAATACTTTTGAATGATTTTATTTTGTATTGCGAACACTCACCATACTGAACTATGCAATGATACCAATGAGTTCAAAAGGGTATGATATTTTGAGGACCAGGTTTAATAATTACAAAACGTTTAATTACATATATAATGAGCATTCCTTATCTACAACTATATGCCTGTAACAATCATAGACGATTAAACTGTTTCTAGAAATAGATTGTATTTTCTTAAATTTAGGTATTTTAAGGGCGCAACCAAATATTCCAATATTATGATTAGCGTTATAGGATAGAAAACAAGCGTATAATTTTACAATTTTTACCATGGACCAAAATATAATACTGTATACGACTTTATGTAGAAAAACAAATATCGCGATTTTTAATCGCATTTTTTATCGTCAAATTAGACTGGCATTTTGCACATTGCCGTTTCTTCAAAACATGTGAATTCAGTTTCACGAGAAAGGTATCATATTAATATATTTAACTAAATCATATATAGATACGTCCGAATCAACATTGCATGCACGATTGCTGATACTGAATTGAATATAGAAAACATTTGTGTAATCTACCCCGCCATTTTACGGGGGTGTATTTTATTTTAAAATAAATCGCAGAACTTTAATTTTTGTTTGTAATATATCCCCCAAAACATTTTAAGCCGGGATCTGATCAGGGACTCCACCTTTTGCCAAACTATTTAGTCAGAGTCAAAATTGAATTTGGTTTCTGAGTTTTTCGTTAAAATGGTTGATCTTAAACTAGTCTCAACCTACCATTCTAAATGTGGGACCGAATGGGTTAATGACATCTAAAACATGAACCGACTGTTCTAATTCGGTACCCTATTTTGGCTTTTCTGAAATGGCCCTCTGATCTATGTATACGGTTTAATGTAACCAACCCATCTGTCAGCTTCGTTCGAGCATGCTTATTAACTTGTAAACCCAATTTCCAATTTTCATGTCAACTCAGACGCGATGCTGTAATCAGTTCTGAAGCCTTTAGTTGGTTTTGTTTATTTTAGATTTCAAATTAAGTAACCGCCTCGCGTCCTCGGCTACTGTTCTTTCAGCAGCAGTGAAACTAGTAGCGCCTTTGCGGACTCCAGTTGTATCATGTAACAATGACATTCCGCCTCTCTATTGCCCAGTTTTCCGCTACATTACCCCCGCTCTTGACTTTTTCAATCATATCTGTACAGCCTCTAAATTAACTGAGCATAGACCGTGGATAACAAAATATCAGTACATAAGTTAATTGGATTTAATTGAGTCCTTGCGGGTAGTTTTAACCGAGCCGTCGAGTATCAACTTCCGTTAAATCTAATAAAATGATAATGTTTTTGTCAGTGTCAGAGTCTTGTGGCGGATGTTTACTCGAACGAAATGGATACTTTGCGTGGATCAGGATTGAAAGGAAACCGATCTTCACTCTAGATAACGCAGTTTGCGTGTTGCGGCTGATGGAACGGTCCGAAAGAGAAAATATTTGTATATGAAAGTGTCACCATGGTATCATGTATCTGTTTTATAACGAAACGTATCTAGCATATCTTTATTTATTGATTGTTCTCCATGGTATGTAACCCTTAACCATAAGAAGACTGAAATAAGTGCTAAACCGCCAGTTCTTGGTGTGAAATAAGTTTTGGTAATACAGTGGGAGGAACGCTAGTATTTAATGTTTTACACTTCTCTGCCTACCACGAACATATAGTGTCATAAGTAAACAGGTTAGATCTGGATGAGTCGCCGGAGGTACTCCGGTGTCTCATCCGGATCCAAGCTGTTTGACACTCGGCCAATTTTTTGCCAAAAATGTAGATAATCTGTAGAGTTTGAAAATGATGCAGACGAAATATTACGCATGCGCAGATTTGCTTAAGGCAGTGAAGGCGTTATGTTAATAAATACTTTAGCTTAGCTAAATGTCTGAATATACTAGTATACTAATTATCAAATTTCGAGATGCGTCCTGGTAAACAAGTTACTGTTGAAAAACAGCAATTTGACAGTCATGGCTATTAAACTCTTTACTGCCGGAAGCAATTCTGCGCATGCGTAATATTTCGTCTTCTTCATTTTCAAACTTCACAGATTTACTTACTTTTTTGCAAAAAATATACTTGTAGAGTGTTAAACAGCTGGGATCCGGATGAGACGCCGAGTTACTCGGCGTCTCATCCAGATCTAAGCTGTTTGCATTATTATGACACTATTGTTCGGGTAAGCAGTGGATGGGTTAAAACCAGGATCAAAGTCAGTGTGGCAATAAACAAACAGTTGCAGTTCAAATGTTCTGTTAGTTTTTGTTTCCCTCGTCAATGAATTCAAGTAGTCATCATACAATTTGAAAAAAGGCTATCATAGATTATAATATTTGCCCTTTATATTCAATATTCTGAAGACTAAAAATAAATTAACTCGTGGTCAACAGTAGATAGGGCTCTATAATTTCAGCCATATATCATGTATGTATTGTTGTACCGGGGAGAGAATAGTTTATACTGAAGTCTGTAAAAGTGAGAGAGGTGAACAGAAGGTCAGAGTATATATGAAGCTGTCAAAAGCTGTTTCTGAATCCTTGATTTTCAAAACAGAGTGGCATGGTCGTGATTATACATGCAGTGTAAGGTGTAGTATCATACCACAGTCTTGCTGTAGTTTAAAGGTATCTTTCATGACTATTGAACAAAAGACCTCTGGGGCCGAATTCATAAAGCAAGGAAAATCTCAAACTTAAGTGAACATTTCAAATGCAGATTTCTTTATTGTTATCGACAATACTTCAATGAAACTTTGCATGCCTGTGAAAAACGTAGTTTTTTACAAGCATACAACGTTTCATTGGAGTATAATTGAAAATAAATTGGAAATATGCATTTGAAAATTTCACTTAAGTTTAAGATTTTTCTTAGGAGCTTTATGAATACGGCCGCTGACGGTTTGTTTCATGTTATTCTGTTTTTACATTCTTCTTCCGTGATATGATGAGGGTATAAAAACTCGTTTCCGTGGAGAGGATCTTTTATAAGCAATTGTGCTTTCGACCCAATTCTTTTGTATTGTATGTATTACTTTTTTACGCATGTATGTATGTTGCACAATTGGTATTTTTTAAACAAGCATACCGTACGTATAGCCGATCAAAGAAAGGGAGGTACTAGTCTTTCGGCACATTTGGCAATTTCACCAACTTTTGGATGAATAATCATTCTAATAATGATAACGGCTTTATTTATAGTGAATAGTATATTTGGTGCAATAATCGGTTTTCAATTAGTCGACATTTTTAACGACGGCGGCCTTTTGAACGTTGAACATTGTGGTGTTTTGATTTGCAAAATGTCTGCGACTTTTCTAGATAATTTGAAATGCATGGAGTTGACTGTTAAAAACAATATGTTTATGATCAGCGTAGCATTAATAATTTTCATTGTTTTGTTCCTTTTTGAAAGCACGTGTGTTCGTATAACAGATCTCCTCTACGCAAGTTATGAGCTCGGGGAGTATTATAGGGCGGACATCGCTATGAATCTTAACAAAATTAACCCCTTCACTGCTTACGCCAAACCATCATGTCATTTGCAAACAGCTTATATCCGGGTGAGACGCCTAGTAAGTCCGGATCCAAGCTGTTTGACACTCGGCCAACATTTTTGAAAAAATAAATAAGTCAATCTGTGAAGTTTGAAAGTAAAGAAGACGAAATATTGCGCATGCGCAGAGTTGCTTCTGGCAATGAAGGGATTGAATCTTTAACCCTTATCACGGTGCGACTATTGTCTTATTAAACTATCGGCTGCAGCATTCTTAAAATCAGTTCCGTTATGCTTCAAATTTGCCGTGAAACAGCTTGGAACCTGATCAGACGCCGAAATACTCGGCGTCTGATCTGGATCCAAGCAGTTTGCAAAAAAATTAAACACGACCATAGGTCGCGCTTAGCAGAAACAGAGAAGACATTTAAAGACAGTGTCCATAAGCAAATAGTTCAAACCCTGATCAGACGGCTCTTTTAGGACCTGTCTGATTTGTTCTTCACTTTTTGAAAAAAATCGTAAATATCAAAAGTCATTAATGAGCGATGGGTAAAAATCAAAATAACCGTGTCTTATCCCTTCAAACGGCAGCATATAGCTTAAACGATTTCACATCTAACTCTTAATATTATATATCAAAGCTGGTCAAAGCCGTTAAAGGTGCAGTTTCAAATCTCCCCAGCTTATCAGTGACATCAAGGTGAACGCCACTGATCACTAGATGATCGTAAGGAGAGACAGATCGCAATAGCAGTAGACATAAAATAACATTAATTAAGGACAAGATACCAAACCCGGGTACCTTAATAACATTTCCGGCCCAAAAGATGTTATCAGGCAGTGGTCAGTTCGAATGCACCTCAACGTAGCAAGTGAGGTGCGAACTTGGGGAAGGCGTGAAATTAATTTAATGATGAATTTAAACCCGGATAATTGAAGAGTAGTGTGGTAAATCAAAGCGGAGGGTCGCGCCAGTTCGAGGCTGTTAAAATCAATTACGGTCAAATTAAATAGGAAAATTGACCACGGTCAACCAAAGTGATTTTCACAGCAGTAAAGATATCTGAAACTGGTGATTGTGTTATTTATCGGCCATCAAGATATTAATTTACTTACCTGGTGTTAATGGACTGATTCTCCACGTTCACAGTATTAGTCGCTACAGTATGGGAACCATACGTGTATACAGTGCCCCCACTCCCCTAAATGTTTATATTCAATAAACATTCAACCCTAATCATGCTTATTCGCCACCACAGTTATATCTTCAACATATTTGATCCGGCTAAGACGCAGAGTTACTCGGCGTCTGACCCGGATCCAAGCTGTGTAACACTGAAACCATAGTAATACTAAATTTGATGCAAAACTAAAACTATTATACAAAAAATTAGTAGACGACAATTTCAACAGCCGACAATTATTATATTGTATAGCCTTTTACGGGTTAAGGCGCATTTCATAACTTAATACGCAAACAACCTTGAGCTGAATCAATCGCCGAGATACTCGAAGTCTGATTTGGAACAAAGGTGTTTGACACTCAAAAATATTGTTAAGAGTAAACTGACATGGTGAATCGTAAGTTGGTAAAAATAAAGACGATCAATCTTGGCATTTAGCATTTGTTTGTTGTAACCTTTTCCATGGCAAGCTATTTTAGATTTAACCACAAGGTAAGAATCTAATGAAAAATTATGAATACTGTGAAAAAGGTGTGTGTGTGTGTTTTAAATTGTATCGAACGTACTACTAATGCTTTATTTTACACATGACTTTCAATAGTTTCAAAAGGGTTAGTGTCGTTTAATCTATTTGTTCAATGGCATGACGCTGGAATAATGTAGAAAACTGGGTATTTTACCCTTTCCGTGCTAATTTTAAAATTATCGGCTGTTACTTGTTTTAAATCAATTATTTTAACGAAATAAACAACAAAAACAATTAAGTTATCTTTAGTTTTTCTGGAACTCTATTATTAGGACTATATTTTGTTGCAAAAACGAGATGTTCCTGAAGAGACGCTGCCTTCTAAGGTGGCGTCTGACCACAGACTGCACTAATTGGAACGGGGATTTGAGTCCACTATGGCAATGAAAGGAATCACGTGTATTAAACGATGCATAACCACGTCAGACACCCATCAAAGATGCAGTTTATGGTCTAGGTCTACAATGTTTACAAAGATAATGAAGCCCTTTGTTTCGTGGCACATGTTCATTCAGGGTTTGTAAAATTCATATACAAATGCCGATTTTAGCACTCATTTGTATCGAGATACATTTTGTGATAAGCATAATATGCTTGACTCAGAAAATAACTGTTTAACAAAGGATATAATGACTATACCTATCAAAATGTAGATAGTGATGTATCTTTGTTTCTCTCACGCACGAATGTACAATACTGTAAAAGTTGGTAAACAAATAGGCAAACTAACTTGACAAATATGACTGCCCTAGAGTCATAGAAATGTTATCGTCGGGTTTTATAAGATGAGCACGGGTTTACACACGATTAAGTTATTTCCGATTAACCACAGGCGTGCGACAAGGGGAAGACTTGGACAGGGCTTTATTTACTGATTATATTATAGGTGATCATTGAGATTAGTCTACCTGATACATCCCATAATACACACATAATTTGCCACACGGTATTTCCTACCTATAGGGAATAAGTCATACAAAAGAAAATCAGCAAAACTACTTGTAAAACAGTTTATCACAAAACATTTTGACGATGTTATCAAGTGATCGAAGGGTGAAAAGGAGATAATTTCGCAATATAGACAACATCTGACAAAACTGTTCCTCGCGGATACATGTTTACAACACGCATATTCAATAGTTAACCCGTATATCCTACCGCCAAAACAAATTCTCCTGAATTCTCGTCTGCTTCATATTTTAACCTTCTTTGATTATCTTGAAATTTGGTGAAACTATTGCCCGAGTGTCAAATAGCTCG
Source organism: Macoma nasuta (assembly GCA_032359355.1). Classification (NCBI taxonomy): domain Eukaryota; kingdom Metazoa; phylum Mollusca; class Bivalvia; order Cardiida; family Tellinidae; genus Macoma; species Macoma nasuta. Next base: position 4,231 of record JAULCE010202968.1, on the reverse strand, counting down.
GATCCGGATCAGACGACGAGTTACTCGGCGTCTGATCCAGGTCAAAGCTAGTTGACGACTTCACTATGGTCGCGATCGGCTTGATAGTGGTTAAGTATGATCAGTATGCCTAATGTGCAGACAATCGTATTTATCGACGCCAGGATATCTAATGAGTAATGACTCGTGTATTACTTTCATTTAAATACCTTCTAGCTTGGATCCTTATTGCTTTATTACAGTGGGGGGGGGGGAATACTATTCTTTCCCAACAAACCCGTGTATCACAGATCACGGAATAACATTCACAAACTGTTCGGAGTGAGATTATTTTGAAACAGTTTTTACAATAGAGAAACTTTGTTTAATTAACTGCTTACCGGTTTCGCTTCGATTCGCTTAAGATTTAGTTGTGGTTAAATATGGCGTAAAACCGGTTCAAAACTCTCGACAGTCATGTGATGATGCACACAAGGCGGTTTATAAAGTTCATCACGCAGTTGCTAATAGTTTCGAGCCATACCATCGCCTCGAAAAAGGATATTCGATTCAATGTCGGTTCCGATTCCGGTGTCAATTTCATCAGTTTCCGTATTGTTCAATGTTACCGTTTATCACCGTTCAGATTGTGTAAGACATAGAACCTGAACCTTTACTGCGTACAAAGGACTGATATGAGTACTTTCGTATTCACAGGCGTCAAAACTACTTTACTCTGCATACAATGCCCGCCTTCATTTACCGTGAACGAAAAAACACACAACAAATGTGTTACTGTGACAATGTCTAATTGTCCATACATGTATGTAGGTCTATAGTCTGTCCGTAGCCATTGTATACCGGGAAACGGATATCATTTGTCATTTGCAAACAGTGAAGACACAGATCAAAGGGCTCCAAGAGGAACCCTCTGGTCAGGATCTGCAATGTTCGCATATTGTACCTGACTAGCTGAAGTCTGTATTAGTTTCCAAGGAAATCGTTTATTTTTTCCTGTTTGAGAATATGATTAGTTTTTTTGTTCAACTTTTTTCGAGATTTTTTATGAATTTTTTTACTGTTTGTCAAGCATTAAGGCGCACCTATCAGATGATTTGTAACTTGGAACACATACTATGTACAGTCGTGTTATGTGGTGTCAGAACTAACTAGACTCTGAGCATACAATGTACAAGGTTTCAAAAAGCTTGAGATGACATTTCCGAGTTCATGTACCCTGAACGACAAGCGAGTCTGCTCCTGTGACATACCCAGCTGTATCTCTGTAGTTAAACTTTTATATCAACTTTTTATCACTGCCTGGCTGTCACGCAGATATAGACAGCTTTATAATTGACCGTAGGATGGTCTTAAAGACTACCATTAAGCGTCAACGCAGAGAAACGTATCACGATCAAATCTCACTGCAGAATTTCTTCATCTAAACCGTACTACATGTACATGTATACATACTGTATCCAAATTAAAGTCGACTATCATAAAACACTATTTAGTTATTTAATTTGGAGGGGGTCAAAAATTGTCTCATTGTCACTGGACCATTCAGTCTTTTCGGTTATTTGGCATGGATATCCGTACTATTGGTGCTTTTAAATTTCAATCAGAATTATATATAACTATTTCATTCAATGTTACATGTATTATGGTCTACCAGCAATGTTCAGTTCTGGAACTTATTAAAATGCCGGTTTAACCGGTTGCGATCCGATTCGCTGCCTATCCGGTTTAGATAAGATATTGCATCAGGCGCTCAGTGAGAGTTTTGGAAAGGTCCATACGCTATCGGATCGATAAGCCTCAGATTCGGTTCCGATTCCGGTTTCAATTTAGTTCCCGTCCTGTATAACTAGTACTTTATGTTCGTATCCATGCAGTGTGCTGACAATGGGAAGGTTTACCCAGGGGTAGTGTAAACAGTGTAGATTCGCACCAACATGGTGTGGTCGACCAACATGTCCTCACAGAAAACTAAATTCTGGTTACATATTTCTGTATGCACTTAAATGAAGAAAAAAACACGATTTTGTCTACGAAGCTTCATTTATACTCGCGAACATTTCTCATGCATTCTTGATAATTACTTTGTACACTAATGAAGAAACATACAGCCATACTTTTTACAGCATTGAAAACAGTTGGGTTAATCCTTGTAAAAGAGAAGAACTTACATTATTCTTATACTAATTATTAATTCTCTACAGAAAGTCATTAACACGAATTCTCTTTTACATGTTAAAACGGTTTTGCCCAACCGAACTCAACCCAAATATAACTTAAAGAGGGTTTTATGATTCCATATATTGCCAATAAAATGAGTACAATACAAAATATATGATAATTGCAAGCAGTTTGTTTCCCGACACTGACTTACTAAATTAACGTCGATTTAAGAAACTTGAATAATAACCAAAAAATAAATTTAACCAAAAAACGATTTAAGCAGACATTCTTATGAGCTAGATATTCGATGTATTCATTAATTCTATATAACCTGACATTCGACTTAACATGAAATTCGATTAAACCGTTTTCGACTTACCGCGTTTCAACTGCAGTAGATCGCCGACGTTGTGGAGCTAAACAAATATCAGCTACAATTTGTTATTCTCTGACCACAAAACTTGTTAACAATTTGAAATCAAATCTAAACAAATTTTCAATTTTAATAATCTGGAATAAGTATACGAATTTCGATCGATTGAATATGATATGGAGGTCAAGACCTATTTAATCACCGGAAATGAGCTTGTGACAAGAATCTTGCCAGTAGTGTGCGATCGTTCCGCTCAATTAGACGTTGTTGGTATATATATAAAGATGTAGATATACTGTCGTGGTTTGGATTTAATTTTCCTCCCAGGTGCAGCGGCAATGAAAGTTCTAACCGCAGAAAACTACTTGAATACATTCTAAACATTTAATTTCGTGTCACCGTGCCTTCTACTGTCAGCCATGATACTGATAACTGAATATAAGGTACTTACTCTAAAGACATTCTTCCGACATCTTCAATCTCATATAGTCATGTTGAAAACCCCACTGACACTTTTCAAAGAGTTTTTTGCTTGCTATGTCCAATATTTCGTTAAATACCGAACTCGCTGTAACCGTACTTTTTACATACAGTACAAATAAGCGAATCGGAACGTGTAAAATGTGTTCATTATAACCGACACTTCGCACTATCCTGGTTCTAAACTGGATGAGTAGAAAAGGCGTAGACCCCAATCAGTCTGGTATGGGTTTAGTGTACCCTGCCTGCAATGACTTAAGGTTGGAAATCATAGAGCGCCGCTTATATCCTGATCAATTTACTAATTCAGAAGAAATTGATCTCTCATTATGTAAAGTCGAACCTCTCTATCTCAAACTCAGTAAGCCAAATGCACGAATGCTTAAAAACCTTACCCAAAACATGGGTTTTTGCTTTGTAGATACAGGTTCGTGTCGAGGTTGGGAACATAATCTTTCATTCAAACTTCGGGTAATTCGAACTAATAAAGCTAGTCCTGCCACTTCTGAAATAACGAGGTTCGACTGTATGTTCCGTTTGTATGATATTTTTTCTGTCCCAATATTAAGGATAAACATGGTAACCCCATTATTCAGAAGATAAAACAGCGATGTATATGCGAGATAAAGCATTTGGTAGAGTCTGACACTGATGGGTTTGAGTGTCTAGAGAAACCGAGTTGAATTAATTCATAAACTTTCATTCATAAAACGTTCATTCACTAATAGTTTTCTTGTCCGGTTGACCTCTAGTATATGCTGATTGGTTTGAACCGAACCGAAGCGAAACCGTACAAACCGCCAGTTTCATTTTCAGTATCGTGGTATTTCCATTTAACCGACCAGGCATTTACTCCTTCATAATGAGGTTTGATCAGGTTCTTCACTATTTTCTTGCAAAAGCCTCGAGCTTTCTTGTGCCCAACAAAGCACAGCCGGATCAGATGTTTGAATTTTCTTAATGAAAAATGTTTATTCAATCAATTTGTAAAGAAAATTACATAAAACGGTTAAATACGTGTATAATAAACAAAAAAATATGTGTTTTCAATTCATACAAAATCCGCTTATTTCAGCAAAATTCTTACCGCAAAAAGATGCATTATTTCATTTTAAAAACAAGAATATCAGTGAAACTGATGTATGCTCCCCAATGTATGCTTGACACATGATTAGGACATTCATTAAGAAGGCATGGTGGTCAAAGGGTCAGGAAGAACAAATAATGTAAACCTCAAAT
>JAULCE010202857.1:0-11388 GCA_032359355.1 Macoma nasuta | reverse complement strand
GTGTGTGACTGTGCTGATTGGGTGGCTGTTTTGTGTTGTATGTGGTGTGTCCTGCAAGACCTTTCTATCTACTTTGTATAGATATGCGTATTATTCTTAGGAACATGTGTACCAAGTTTCATATGAAAACGGTGAACGGTTATGAGGTATGGTTAAGGTTTTGGGACGCAGGCGCAGACGACGCAAAGGCTAGAACAATAACTAGACTTTTTTTCTTTGAAAAAAGACGAGCTAAAAATGAAACAGATAAAAAAAATGATGAAAATCATGATATTGGATAATAGACTTTTATAATATGATTACTTAAAAAATATAGAGTTTGGCTAGTCAAATGAAATATAGAGTCAGACCTGTATAAAGCAGTCACTCAATCACTGTTATTTGTTTTTCTTTCAGAGAGGTGGTCACTTAATGCAGAATGAAAGTACCGCAGAAAGCTCTCAGAAGAGCTTTATTCATTGCTTCTGTTTTGCATTTATCGATCACCTGTCATTTATAGTCACTATGGTATCTTATTTGATGGCCACTAAAGACAAGTTTGACTGTACAAGCAGTGCAATCTCTTATCGGATACAAAAAAAGTGTGTAGAGAAAAGGGTTAATAGGTTTTTTTAAAAATCGTGGGAAATGGAGCATTTGCTCATTATTAGCTAAATAAATGCTTTATTTTCCAAAAGAATCAAACCTCATATTTTACAGAGGCGTAAAAAGTGTATCTATGGTGTAAAGGGTCAATCGAGCTTTCTATAACACTTGTAGAGCGGCCATCTTTGAATCGTAAATTATTTACTGTTCTTCGGAAAGAAGACTAAGGAAGGCGTTTTCTATCGTACTACCGATCTACGCCGATCGCAATTTACGATAGGTAGAACTACCGTTGGTGAAACGGGCCCCAGGTTCTTTACAAAGATATGAATAAACACAAATGTGTTAAATAACGTGATCTTATTCCTACAGTAACCAGAATTTACACTGTTTGCACAGTAACCAGAGTTTACACTGTTTGTATAAGTGTAAGTATGCGTTTATATAAAGTAAAGGTTTAAATATTAAATAAACAGGCGACAAATTCACCGATAGGATAAGTGTAAGCCACAGATGTTTTATTTAGTCTTAATTCAACTGAATACAAACATGTTTACATGTTAGACAGTCACGTTCTATATGTAAATTCTGTACCTATGTTCTATTAATATCCCGTGTGTTGGAATCGAACGATTTTGTTTTCTGAAAATATGTGCACATACAGGTACATACTCTATATATAGAATGTGACCTTTGGAAACTCGATGGCTGATCTTGGTCTCTAATGATTGCGCCTTCCTAAGTCTCTTTTCCGAAGAACATGTAATATGCCAGTCATTTAAATTCAGTGTAGTTTGCTGAAAAAGTCGATGTTTTTCCATATAGATTTTTACCATTATTTATAGATATGTTCTAATTCAATTTGCCGTACACTGGTTTTCCATGAAATAAGTCTAAAGAGATATACGCCAAACTTCTGTTTTAAATTATAGAAGTAGATGTATTACAAACTTCGCTATGAAACTCCTTCCGTCGGAAATACGTTACATCCAAGATTCCATAGGGAATACATTCAACGACATGTGTCAACATAGAAATAAGATAGTCGGCGACATTTTGGACGAGGTTTGCGAAAAATGGATTATCATAATTTACATATCTACCCCAGACACATAACATAACTTATACGATGGTTTTTCTTGTAACTGCACTCGAATAATTTGGACTAATCTCATTGACCCTTAACCACCAGATTTATTTTGAACATAGGTGTTAAAGAGTGTCAATCAGCTTGGATTCAGATCAGACGACGAGTTACTTGGCGTCTGATCTAGATCCAATAGTTTTGAATACATAATCAGCATGATGCTAGTCATGGAAAGTGAGATAAGGATTTACACTTTCGCTTCGCAGTATTTGGTTTATCCAACAAATCTAGTCTGTAAGTTGAAATATTTATTTAAATAACATAGTCATAAGTTTCCAATTTACCTCCCTTTTTAAAATAGAGAACAGTTTTGACGTCAACGATTCACACATTTCATAGGGTTCAGGCTTTACAATCTAAATGATCACCGTAAAGGTTACCTTATGACATACATATTTAGTAACGGTATAAACCCTTTAAACATAATACAAACACACAGTAATGATTATTTTTTTATTTTTTTATTGTAGTCATGACAAATAAGTGAACGTATTTGAAAGTTTCCGATCCATAATGAGACGGGATTGAGATAGCAACCGTACGTTAGAATTATTGTATTCATTTTATGACAAATACTAGCCCGCTGTCAAAACATATCCATTATCATTCGTTTTTCATCAAAGTCTAAATTGATGCAGTGTACTGTGAAAATGAGTGTAGAAACAAATATGTACATGAATATGTTTATTAAAGCATTACCAAAGCTCTTCAATGATTAAATACATACCGTTTATCACAAACTGTTGACAAATGATTTTATTCATTTTAAGGGGTTAATAGTACACTGAGCCATATAACATGAAACTATCAGTTACAGCAAACAAACGAAACAAGTAAAATTTATTCGATCTCTGACTAACAACAAAAAACAGAAATATAGAAAAGTATTGCAATTATTTTTGTTATCTGTAAATGTATTCATTTTTTACTAAATTGTCTAAGAATAATAGCCAAGTTGATGTCCTTTGGGCTGAACTTTCTCGTTTCTAATATTGGGTGCCCAGTAGTTTAAGAGCTGTTTTTTTGTGTCGCAGTTGGGAAACTAATTAAATTAAAAACCTTTCTTTAAACCGGTTCGTATACCATATATAATTGCAACCGATCCGGCAGTGATTCAGAGCGAAAGCGGTACACCGTAAATATAGTTAGTTTTAGTTTTGCATCAATCTAAAAATAATGCGTATAATCAAAATTCTGATTGAGCAATTACTTCAGACGACACATTGCTCAGTGTGAATAACATTTATTCGTTCCAAAACAACGTTCAGCACACTTGTTTAAAATGGACGGGATATTTTACTCGACAGACACTTAACATTTCTACACAAAAACGCGATATACCCAATACATTGATGCAGGTTCTTTCAACAAACTAATCAATAAACACAAATGTGTTGAATAAATTGTGCGCATATTTTCAGACACCAGAAATGGTTCGATAACAAGAAACGGGATATTTATAGAACACGGGTAGAAGTCTATATATAGAATGTGATAATATTTTCATTTAAAGTAAATGCATATATGTTTGTATTCAGTTGAATTAAGACTGAATAAAGATCAATGGATAACCCTTATGCTGCCGACGATAGATGTTATCCTTAATATATCAGCATATTTACGATTTTGCAACAATGTAGACCCTGACCAGACAGCCCTAACAGGAACTGTCTGATCAGGGTCTAGATATTTGTACTGTTTTTCCGTTTGATATGTTTGTCCTGAGTGATAGACTGACTGGGCCCTGAAGGCAATGTTTACGTTTTCACTCAGAAGTAATCAAACAAGATACATGCACATATTCCTATTTTATAAGGTCACTAATTTTCTGTATAACATGCAACATGTACTTAAAATGCAATTTAAAGTAAACTTATGCAACTATGATATCGGACCATTGTTTGTTTGCGTTGTTTTATCTATTATGTAAACATTGCCTTTAGATCGTGGTATACCAATAGTCTGCCATGGTAAGTAAATACCTGATATTTATGTTTATCATAGAACAATAGATGATTAGTATTCCAAGGGACTGCAGTCTTAAATATTCATGACTTGAAGGGATGAATCATACTCGACTGCTAATAATAGCGTCTGCTGAAAGTGTCGTCAGTCCAACGTTTGAAAAATGATTATAGTTGTGAATAGCGGGAGAATTACGTTTATTCTTAAAACAATATTGAATAAATTCTAAATATATTCAGTAGATCTACTGATGCGTCATATCAATATCGACATAAAATGTCTCTCCATTCATATGATTTAAAAATGAAAGTGCTTTTTGTTTATATGTGTGTTGTTGTATTAAACGTTCATTTGCTACTTTTATTTTGTTTGTATCTGATACCGTCATGATAACAATACTTGAGAAAAACAATAAAACTTAAATTATTCCAATATTGAAAATTATATTCTGACAGTAACGTCACTTCGTTTGCTCGTTCAATAATATGGAGAAGTTTAAATTAAAATGTCAAACAATAAAGACCCAAAACAGAGGGATCCAGCAGGAGCTCTCTCTGAACAATTATAGTGTGTTTTGTTTGATACTTTACAACATCCTGTTTAAATAATAAACTGGTCATGAAAGAGTGACGTCACTTTCAAAATGTACCGGTAGGAACTGTTTAGAAAAACAAAATAAAAACAAAAAGGTTACTATCGGCTACTGGCTCTGGTAAGCAGAAACAGTGAAGATTCTGAGTAAAGCATGGCTGTCAATCTAGAAGATATCGGATGGGGTTTAGAATTGAAGTAGAGAATACTATATTTGTAGCGGAGTAAGGGTTAACGGCATGCGTAATCGGAACAAGGTCACTGGAATATCTCAAAACGCGTACCGTGTGACAATGGTCAAACGTATGTGCACTTTGTTTACTATCATCACACTATATGACATTTACTCAGTATAGATCTAATTATACGCCGCACCGGCATATGGGATGATTAGACAAGGTTCTGTTAAAACGGCCTAAAATTCTAGATGAAATAGTTAGTTATTTACCATTGTCCCTATTTTTCATAACTGAGAATAATTGTAAAGCAAAATTACCTGTCAGAATGCGGGTGTCAATTTGCCACAAATTGTCTAACTGTTTGGGAAATGGGCCTATGTTTTTCCATGTAAAATTGAGTGTATTAATTAGATTTACTCCATCTATACGAGAATTTACGCTTTTTGCAAACGGTATAGACTCAGACTAGACAGCTCCTATGGGAGCTGTCTGATTCGGTTCTGCATTATTTGTCACATCGATCAGTAAGCCTTAGCCCACCATGTGTATTGAAAAGAATCGCATTCTGTACATGATTAATTTAATATAAAAGAAAGTTATATGTCTTGACAAAATATGCATAAATAAAAAAGATGCAAATAAAGAATATATTGTCATTTGTCAGATACATCGGGCATGTGCTGACAAACAATCTGAAAAGCATATTGTGTAATGCTTTTTATCTTCCATGAGAATGCGACACGTCATTGACACCATTACTTCTCATCCTATTTTTAGACTCATCAATAATGTTATGATGATGTTGAAAATCGTGACAAATGTAAATTTCCATTTTTAGATGTTATGAAAACACTGTAGAAAATGGAGCAGACCTATATTAGAAACTGAATTGAAAACGCGACTGCTGATTATAAGCTGAATATGCTGCCCTACGATATTATCGAATACTGATAAGTATTTATAGATATGTGTCAGGGTATTTTTCGTAAACTGGTTTTCCATGAAACGAGTCATGGGTTGCATAACCGTATCTGACATACGACTAAGTACAGTTTTAAATACTCTAAAAGTTATTACAGTAGATCTATCCAACATGGAGATCCGTCCGTCGGATATACGTTACACCCAGGATTCTATAGGGAATAAATTCAATGCCAATTGTCTACATCGCGATAAAATGATTGGCGAAACTTTGGACGAGATTTGCGATGGAAGGTATGCATTAATATGATTATGATGTACATCTCAACACAGCAAGGAATACCATTCGCTTTGTCTCTTTATGTTACTGCACACAATTAAGGTTCTAATTAACATTATTCCTACTTAAAATTGTCGTCTGTTCAAACTCTCGTATTCGACAATTTTAAACTTTATCCGATTCCATTGATTTATATGAGAATGGTCGAGTGTGTATTATCTTGTTTCTGGATCAGGTGCCAAGTTACAAGACTACATTCGTGAAAAATGGGAAAAGGGTTAACCCTTCGTTTAACAGCCTTAGGTTTGATTCACCAAGTCTAGTCATAAAATAGAAATCAATGTTCAATATATCCCCCTTTTTAATAAAGAGATATATTTTTATATCAAAGATTCACTCATTTTCATAGAAATTTGGTATGAAAATTGGACTACAATACCTTCAAGGTGACTATATGACATGGTAACTGTTAAATCGGTTTAGCACAACTGCCAGTTGTCCCAAAAAGAAACATTTTAAAAACACACTAATGGTGAATTTGATGTTGTTCCAATCAGTCATGTTCTATTTAGAACATTCTGATCCATATAACGACATAGTAGATAACAACCATACATTCAAAAACATTGTTATCGTTTCATGGCATACAGTAGTCCGCTGTCGAAATTGTTCCATTGTATTTCGTTGTTTTTCAGTCTGATTGTTTCTGTCACCAGAGATCTTCAACATTTAAAACAATTAGTTTATCCAAAACCTTTTACAAATGGTTTTTATTCATGTGAACATATCAATTCTATCATCATCCAGACAAATTGGAACTTTAAGTATAAACCGAAAACAAAACTGGTAAAATTGTGGCCAATCTCTGACAAATCCCATCCCAGATAACAGAACTGCAGAAAACTATTTGTATTTTTGTACGTGCATAATTTTCATTTTGGACAAAAAATTGCAAGAAGATTCCTTCTCGGCTAAACTATGTTATTACATTTATTCGTGTATGTGTTGGAAAAATAACTTATTATCAAATTAGATGTAACTATCTCAATACAGACCCGCATAGCATCTTTAAAAAAATTCCCATAGGTGGAAAGATTTTCTCGAAAGATGACAGCACGAACATACGAAATATGTTTAATTACAGGTACAGCACAGATTCCATTCCTACAATTTCGGTAGCTTCCTTATCAGGCAAATGGCGAACAGCTGACAACAGACGGCTATGGGTCTTTAAACAGCTTGAAATTCTCGGGAAATGCGATAAAATACCTGTAAGAACGATCAACAGTATACCAATTTTCAAACGAACGTCAAAAAATGATGGACAATCCGTAAGAGTAAGAGCAGGGGATCCTGGAGGTAATTGGTACAAAATTGCTGAAAACATAGCTTTAAACAAGACGAGACACCAAGCTGGACACCAAACATATGAAAGGGATGGCGACGATTCAATTAATCAAGCATATGAAAGGGTTGGCGACGATTTCATTATTCAAACCTATGAATGTGATTGCGAAGATGACATAAATCAAATATATGAAAGTGATGGAGACGATTACATAACTCAAGCATATGAAATTGAGTGCACTGATTGGATAAATCAAACATATGAAAGTGATTGCGACGATTACATAAATCAAACATATGAAAGTAGTTGCGCTGATCCCCTTAATCAAATACATGAATGTGATGTCGACGACTACATAAATGAAGCATATGAAGGTGATGGCGACGATGACATAAATCAAACAAATGAATGTGATGGCAACTACTACACAAATCAAACATATGAAGGTGAAGGCAACGACTACACAAATCAAACATATGAAGGTGATGACGACTATAATCAAACTCAAACATATGAAGATGATGGCGACGACTACACAAATCAAACATATGAAGGTGATGGCGACTATTGCACATATCAAACATATGAAGGTGATGGCGACAACTACCCAAATCCAGCATATGAATGTGATGGCAACGACTACACAAATCAAACATATGAAGACGATTGCGACGACTTCACAAATCAAACATATGAAGGTGATGGCGACGACTATCCAAATCAAGCATATGAATGTGATGGCGACGACTACACAAATCAAACTTATGAAAACGATTGCGACGACTTCACAAATCAAACATAAGAAGGTGTTGGCGACGACTACACAAATCAAACATATGAAGAAGATCGCGACGACTACACAAATCAAACATATGAAGGTGATGGTGACGACTACACAAATCAAACATATGAAGTAGATTGCGACGACTACACAAATCAAAAATATGAAAACGATTGCGACGCCTACACAAATCAAACATATGAAGACGATTGCGACAACTATGCAGATCAAGCATTTGAAGGTGATGGCGACTACACAAATCAAACGTATGAAGATGATTGCGACGACTTCCTAAATCAAGCATATTCAGGTGATGGCGATGACTAGCCAAGCAAGCATATAAAGGTGATTGCGACGACTACATTTATCCAACATATGAAGGTGATGGCGACGATAACCAAAATCAAACATATCAAAGTGATGGTGCTGATTCTATAAATCAAGGACATGAAATTGATAGCGTTGGTTCAACATATCAAGCGTATGAAAGAGATGGCGATTATTACATAAATCAATCATATCAAAATGATGGTGGCGATTGCATATTTAATCAAACATTTGTAAGTGATTGCGACTTCTCCATAAATCAAACCAATGAACGTGATCGAGACGATAATTTCAATCAACTATTTGAAGACGATTGCGACGAGTGCATAAATTAAGCATTTAAAGGTTATAAAGATGATTACCTCCCATAACAATTTTAGTCTATTTAAAACCCTTTACTCCATAGATACGACTTTTGACGACTCTCTCGCAGATGATCACTGAAACCATTGTAGAGTACGGAGCATTTGTGAACGATTGGCAAATGCTCCATTTCACACAATATATATTTATTTTGTACTTACAAATTCTGCATTTTCCGCCATTAGATATTCACTCTTGTCATAATGCTTTCAATGTGTATGCGTCTATAAATAGCACATTGAGTAAAGGGTCAATTACAATTACAAACAATCTTGTACTATTACTTTCTACCAATGTATCTAAGGAAATATGTGTTATTTAGATGTTGTTTTATTATTATTGTGTAGAATCCTGACCTGGGCATCCACCTTTGCACTTTAGCAATATTCATATGCTACTGTTCGTTTTGTTAGAACTCCAAAATCTGTTAAAATATACCTCAATTGGTTAAGAAAATCATATGCATATTCTACTTGATGAACCCAAATAGAATCCACCAATTTTGGTCTACACAGTTTCTAGAGTTGCATCTAAGTAATATGTTACTGTACAGATTACTGCTACCTGGTCGCATTTGTTTATTACTAAAATTGCCCACCAGGGAACCCTGCTCCGGGTCTGCACTGCTTTTCGCATATATCCTATGTAGAGAAAGATGTGTAGATCCCGGTCTGTAAGAACCAAAGTAGAATCCACTTAATTTGGTCTACACAGTTTGCCCGTGTTATAGCCCATTTATGTGTTATTTCAAATATTACTCCTAGCTATATGAGGACCCTGATCCGAGTCTGCATTCGTTTTTCCATGTGGAATACCCAAACTGGTACAGTTTGACCTATATAAAGGCAAGTGCCACTAACTTTGAACTACTTTCTAGCGCGTGTACTGTCGAAAGAATAGTAACCGACACAGGCCCCTATCATTGTTACCCCTACCAGGGTCTACTCTGTTTAGCTTGGTAGGAAACTATTAGTTATTCGACTGACAGAAACAGGTCTACTGTCAAGCTGTATACCTGCCATTCTCGTGTATATAGACATTCCCTATGTAACGTTCCTATATAGACCAATTGGAAATTTTGATGTTCATTTCCCAAGGTCATTTTAGACTGGTTTGGACCGGTTTTGGCCAACGCTCACGCTACACATAAGATACCTTATTCGCTCTTCCGAATTACGGACGCGAATGTCGTGTTAATAAGATGCATTGTGGATTCTTAGAAGATAATCCAATAAATCGACTATTATTCCTTTGATGTGAGTAGCAATAATATAAATGATAATATAAATATAAGAAATAAACGCCTTTTCGCTGCAGCTCATCGGGATATGAACTGCAACGGGTCGCATGCAAAGTTAACGTAAACCCCTTCGGGGCTTAAGTACTTTGCACACGACTTCCCGATGAACCTCAGCGAGAAGGCGTTTATTTCTTAAATGTAGTAAACCTTATAGCGTATAATTGTTATATACTCCAATCATCTACTTGTTAAACAAGTTGACAAAGAATATTATCCATGTTTGGTCTTGTGAACGTATACATTGAACAGTGCATACAGACTTGGGGAATCAACACGATTATAAACGAGCCATTTTGAGAAAATTGCACTTAGGTGCTACAAGAAGAAATCGCCGGTGTTCTTCTAAAACCACACATGTGCATTTTTTGAAAAATGGCACATATGTGGTTTTAGAAGAAAACCGAGCAACCTTGATACGCAACTTGGATACGCAAATTTGAATACAAAACATGGAAGCAACTTGGGTACGGATTAAACACCAAGTCACTCGGCATCTGATTCGTTACAAAGCCTTTTAACTGTCAAGCAATAATTTAACCTAAATTTAAACGAACTTGACCGGTGAAAGAGCTTTAATACTGAAGAAAGCGAGAGCAGACGACAATGTTTTTATTCAGCAGGATATGAGAGAATATATATGGAATGTGCACACGTTCTTGTTTTGATTAAAAATATTTGTGCTTATCTCGAAAAAAGTGTCTTTAAAAATATGCAAATCGCGCCTTTTTTGTTATGTTCCGGATAAGATTACATGAGCATCGGTGATATAACTTGATTAGTTCTTAGAATTCGTTGAAAGTTAACCCAGGAGGATATATTTACATAGAACATATACAAAAGTATTGGCATAACTTATGTTTGTACCTCAAAAGATGGAAAACACATTCATAAAAAAATGCTTATTCGACAGGCAACGTGTAACATTCATTCAGCGATTACTCCATTCAAGTGGAAGTTGGCGCATCTGAAGCAGACGACTATTGGGATAATTTTAGGAAATTAAGCATTTGCGAGCATCCTCATTACCTACAATGTTTTCAGTACATTTAAGAAATATTAGTTTCCCTTTAGCTAGAAAGTAATCCTTTTCATCAGATTGTTTCCTTGTGGAAAAGTTTATAATTACATATAGGGTAGATCCAATGGGTTTTATATAATATTAGCAACTATATGTGAAATAATAAAAACGATTTACTATGTTTACGCTAACAAGTGCATTATCTACCATAAATTTTGCAAATGACATAAATAATGCCAGCAAACTAGGTAGACAAAGCCTCCTTTACACTTTCACGACTTGGGTCACGACTGTCCGCAATTATTAAGGGGCGTGAAAATCGTCCTTCATGACTTGCCAATTTGTTTCTACAACTGTCGTACGACTTAACCCCTTCTCTGCCAATCCCGAACCACAGTGTCATATGCAAACAACTTAGATGTCAAACATCAAGTTAATCTGTGAAGTTTGAAAATGAAGCAGACGAAATACTGCGCAGGCACAGAATTTCTTCCGGTAGTAAAGGGGTTAAGCAGAGAAACATCACGGTTACACCAGGGGCCGTATTCACAAAGCGTCTTAGTAAAATCTTAAACTTAAGTGA